>PVLA01007603.1:77729-102706 GCA_004027455.1 Hydrochoerus hydrochaeris | reverse complement strand
CGGCGAGTGAGAGACAGAAGACACTGCACACCAGTCTGTGAGTGAATCTGAATCCGCTTTATTTTTTAGAAGCTGGAATATATATATGCTAACCTTGGCAGCAACCCCCAGCCCCAAGCAGGAAGTGCCCCAGGCTTAGGGCCAGGCAGGGATAATCCTAAACAATAGGTTTTAATTAACCTCAACCCCAAGCAGGAAGTGCCCCAGGCTCAGTAGGTGTTAATTAACTCTTTTCACCTTTGTAACATCTCAATCTTGTTACTTAGTTAGCTTGGGAAATGTAAGCCAACGCACCTGGATGCCTGCAGGAGGAAGAGATGTGTGAGGCTATTATGCTGCTCCCTACATTGTTTCCCTTATCACTTATGGGAGTATGGCAGTTCCTGTGAGGACAGCGCCTGTCTTAGGTCAAGGACTCTTCATATGAACCCAACCAGGCCTTACCCGTCATGGGCCTACAGGACAACAATAGGTCTTGTGACTGTCTTAGGCGGCCGGTGGGTAACATATGTGTCCTAGTTGCCCGTCTTTGGCTGCCTGTCCAGTGTCTCAGGGCAGTTGTCTCACAGGAACCCTGCAAATCCTCCTCCATGAGCTCTCCCACCCAAAGTTCCCGCATAAACTCTCTCACACTACTCACAGAAGACAAAACCCCACAACCAGTCCTCACAAAGGGGTTATCTAGAGGGCCTCTAGCAACCCCCCTGGAGTCTCCACCCTTGACTCCATATTAAGCATTACATAAAAACATACACATGTGAACTACACAAATTACAATTATCAGTACAAAACATTCCAAGATCCCTGTGCCCAATTCCCGCATGCGGTGTCCTTTTCCTGGGGAAGCGATTGTCACAAGGCGTAGATGGACTAGGACGCAGCATGGACGGAAAAGGGCGCCACAGAACCTTGTTTATTTTTATGTATTTATCTGACACCCCTCTGTAGTCTAGGCTCCCCTCCATGCACTCTGACCTCCTGTCCTTTCGCTTTGTGGTTACCCCAAGCTCACTGATTCTATGAACATACTTTTTTTTTTTTTCCTCAACAGGGGAAGAAAAATAAGTTGAACTGACATGCTTTAAAAAAAAAAAACCTGTGACCTTAAATACGCAGAAATGACAACTATGAGATCACTGAAAGATCTTTTTCACTGGGAAAAAAGTTAAAACCGCGATGCCCAAGTCTTTCACCATTTTGTTTTTATTTTCCTAATAGCACATTCTTTAAAAGAAGTTAACAACTTCAATTCCAAATATAAGGATTAAATAATGCAAATGAAAAGCCGTCATTTTTCAGCGAAGCTACTGCCGGATTACCCTGGAAGGAAGTATTCCTGTGACTGAAGTGCTGCAAAACCCCTTAGAAAAGCTCCCTTTGTTGCCTGGTAGAGTCTTCTTAAGGTCACTTTGTGGCCCAGACCGTCCCCTCGAGTGCAGTGAGAGTCCCGCTTGGTAATGGCTTGTGGTTCCACAGTGTTTTGGGTATGAAAAGCACAGATTAGGAGATACTACTGAAGTCGCTCAGATTCTGCCACCCAAGGAGGGCCCAGTGCTGTGCTTCCCGGACATTCAGAAGACTCAGGAAAAGAGAACTTGTGTCCCACGGCACCCTGACTTTGATCACGGCTGGGGGCGCTGGCGCTGGGGGCTGCTGTGTGCGACTCAGCGTCAGGAGGCCCCATGTGCTTAGCAGAAGCCCGCGGCTCAGAGGCTGCTGAGCGCCGTCACCCTGGCGCTGATCTACCAGGGGCAGGGAAGAGGCAGCACCCCCCCACCCCGACCCTGCTCCCCGGTCACCAGCCAGCTGCCTACTGCTGGGACAAGAGCACGCTCCGGTTGGCCTTCATCTTTTCCAGACGCTTCACCAAGTGGCCGTTGCTCACCTCGAGCTCTTCTGTTTTATCCAGTGCTGAGCGAAGCTGGAAAGGAGGAGACGCTGTGAGCAGAGAGGAATCGTTTTTCCCCCAAAGCATCTCAGGCTCTGTGCTACCAAGATCCCCATCCCACTGACAACTGTGATCACAGCTAGGAACCGCTGAGACCCTGGGGCGCTCTCCCCGTGTGTGTGTCAGGCCCGTGGTGCCAGCATCCTGAGGACATGGGGACCCCTCCTCCTTGACGTGGCACCCTCTTGGTAAGTGAGGCACACAAACACGACACACAGGAGCTGAGCCTGAGGCAGGAAGACCAGGGCCACACTCATCACTGTGCTAAAGCCACGTGATCTGGAGCTAGCTCCTAGACCAGCAGGGCAGGGGACAGGTGGGGGGCAGGTACCCTCGGGAGGGACCCTGCAGGCCCATGGACGCAGAGACAGGAACCATTAGTACACAGTCCATGGCTCTGCTTCCCCCACCAGCACCCACTTTGGGATCCACAGGCAGAAGATCCCCTTCTGCCATCTCAGCAGGTTCAGAGGAAGTGCTCGGGCTGGGCATTTCCTCCAATGGGGCCCCAAGTTCTCCTGCACTAAGTCACACGTGACCTCATGCAACACCACACATAGGAGGAAAAGAAAGGGGCAGAGCAAAACCTTATAGAACCCAAAGCTGGTCCATCAGCTACCAGGAGTAGAACACAGTGTTTAAAGACCCAAGGGCGTGATTAGACACGGCCGTACCCAGCACACACACCTGTGTCCAGCAGGTGCTCAGGAGCAACTCTGCCAGATGCCTATGGGAAGGTAAGACGTGCAATTCTGAAAGACAGGCTGTAACCCTGGCAAGCAGCCTGGCAGCAGCAGAGACACCTGCCTGTCCCTTTGTATTAAGTAACTTCCCGTTTGAGGGTGTCCTAGGAATGCTCCCAGTGGACACTGGCCCCAGGATGTGACGGTGCTGGCCTCAGGCTCCTGATGGCTGACGATGGGTGTTGTTAGGGTGCCAGCCCTTGAGGGCAGTTGGGCTGGAGCTGTGATGTCAGCCCCTGTGCAGATTTAACCATGTAAATCCTTGGGGCTAATCCCAGTCCCCAGGGCACTCACCACCTATTCCCCTCCTAGAAACAGCCCTGGAGATATACCTCTCTTTGGAGTTTTCGTTTTTCCGCCTTAAGTTCATCTTCTATTTTCTCTGCGTTTTCAGCGGCTGATTTATAACGTGACACTTGGCTTTCTAACCTTATTACCTAAAAAGAGGGAAAAGCCAGCAGTGTAAATTATAGGCCTGCTTCCTTCCTCCCACTGCTGTGTGACAGTCAGGATCCCAGGGCGAGGCTTAATAGAATGGAGGAACACAGCATGCGAGTCGTGATAAGCCTTTGGAGAGTACCAGGCTCTGGCCAAGCAGCTTTCCACTCCTCCCGAGGGACCCTGTCCTGACCCCAGTGGGGGCGGCTCTGTTCTCTGGCCCTTGTCCATGAGTGGGAGTCTTCCAGCCTCTGTTCCCACTGTCCCCTCTGTGGGACGGTCTTGCTGGACAGGGTTCTGGAGGCAGACAGAGATGGCAGGACAAAGGTCCCACCAGGATCTCGTCCCTTGGCTAATCTTCCCAGGTCTGGCAAGGTGGGAGGTAGCAAAGCACAGGGTGAGAGCAGAAGTGGGCTTCGCTGGGGATCCCCAGGCGTAACTCCAGCTAGGCCGGCGGAGGGGGAAGCTGGACTCCTCTGCTGCAGGACTGGCAGGCAGCAGGATCCATCCAGCTCGGCCTGTTCTAGCGGTGCTTTTCCTTTTTGCTCCTACAAAGATCCCCCAAGTTCCAGCTGCGTATACACATGACCGAGGGTGGAAGGGGCCTGTTTTCCCTCTCCCAGGATAGGACAGATTGCTGTGGGGCCCAACATCTGAGGGTGCAGTGCCCCAAGTCCAGACATGGGGCAGAGCACGCCTGGCTGGCAGGAAAGCCTGAAAGTCTGAGGCAGAGGGATGTTTGAGCACGATACCTCTTTAATCAGCTAAATTATTTTTAAGGAACAAAATTTTAGAAACTTCCAAACCACCTCAGTTACTCTGTACAACTAAGCCTCCCTCTGAAAGGTCGGCATCTGCTATAATAACCCAAGTCCTGACAACGCTTTCCTCCCCGACTCCTCTGTGCACCCCACCCCCCAGACGCTGGCTGCTTCCAACTGGGCCCCTCAAGACCTTTTTTGGTTCTGAAGGCCTCTGCTGCTTTTTACCCTCAGCCTGAGGTGCTATTTCTAGCAAGCGGAGCTGCCCAGCACTGCTTAAAAAAGCGCACGCGTACGTACGTTTTGTTCTAGTGCAGTTATCTCTTGCTCAGACTTTGCAAGTTTAAATTTGAGGTCGCTGATCTGTCTGTTGGCATCTCCTAAAGGTTGAGGGAGAAGGAAAATTCGTTATGCTCTTGGGCTTTGAAAATGTTAAAACTACAGCTCCCAGGAACCACGCCCTTCCTCATCGTCTGGCAAATGCGTAAGTTCTGGCCTGTGCCCCACGGTGGTGTCCCAGTGCCAGGGCACCAAAAGTCTGGGCCGGGTGTGTATGGGGGCAGGGGGCCACGGGCTGGGCCAAGAGGACAAAGAACGGTGGGATGGGGTTGGGGGAGAGTGGACATCATTTCATCTACCTCGAGCCTGTTTCTGATTTACTGGTGTAAAAATGCTTCTCAGTTTTTCCAAGTCAACAGCAGGTCAGAAGACCGCAGCAGCCCGGAAAGCAAGCCTGGCTTCTCTCGGCACTCAGGCACCTCTGGAACACCCGTTCTGTCCCCTGCCATGGCGAGGGACACCCCTGCCCTATCCCCTGCCATGGCAAGGGACACCCCTGCCCTATTCTCTGCCATGGTGAAGGACACCCCTGCCCATCCTGGGTCGGTCCACCAAGAAACACCTCAGAGCTTTGGTTTCTAGGGGCTCCTGGGGGGCTGCAGGGGACACGGGGCCTCCTCCGCCTGCAGCTTCTGCAGAGCCCTGGGGACAGGGTGTGCCCCACCCAGAACTGACACTCACGCTGCAGGTCCAGGACGTGCGCGTCTGCCCCGTTTTCCACGGTGTCCTCCTTGGCCCTCGGGCCGTCGAGCTTGCTGCCCTTCTGTCTCCCCTCCAGCTGGGCTTTGAGTTTCCTAATCTGCAAACACCATGGGAAAGTTCTGTGGGTTTCTCCATTCTCAAGGAGGCTGGAAGCTGAACCTGGAGCTCACCCGAAGAAACGGGGCTGGGAAGTGAAAACCCGAACCCAGGGTGCGGTGGCCACTGCCGTGAGGTCACTGAGGGTGTCCCCAAGGTGCTGCAGAGCCGAGGTGGCAAAAGCATGCGGCAGAGGAGTGCGGTAAAAGGTTACAAGCCATATCTGTCCTGCACCAGAGGGGCTCTGTGACCAGCCCAAACCCAAATTACAAACCTGCCAATCAGTGTGGCAGGCGGTGCAGTGAGTGAAACATTCTTTTTATAATATCAGGCTTGAACTATGTTGCAATGTGGGGTAAAATGATGTCCCTCCCTCCATCCCTCTCTCCTTCCCTTCCTTTCCTTTTTATTTTCACAATGCTAAGGAGGGAACCAGAGCCCAGAGAATGCTAGCCAAGCTATATCCCCAACACACCCTCCCTTTTAAATTTTAGTTTGAGATGGGATCTCACTAAATTGTTCAGCCTGGCCTTGAACTTGTGATCCTTCCACCTCAGCCTCTGTGTGCCACCATGCCTCATGACAAGTTATTTCTTCTTTTTTTTTTTTTCTTTTTCAGACAGGGTTTTACTATGCAGTTCAGACAGGTCTTGAACTCACTCTGTAGCCCAGGCTGGCCTTGAACTTGCAGTGATCCTCCTGCCTCAGCCTCCCCAGTGCTCGGATTACAGGTGTGTGCCACCATACCCAGCAACAAATTATTTCTAAAGTTGAAATTCCTCTGGGACTCAGGAGGAAACACTATGCTAAATATCTGAAAAAAAATTTTTTTTGTTAGCGGGGATCGAACTCACGACCCAGTGCTTGCCAGGAAGGCGCTTATGCCGCTGAGCTAAATCCCTGGCCTGAAATGTTTTCTAAGCTTCATGGATGGCTCGCCTTGGACCTCGGCTTTATACACAAAGAGAGAAAGAGCAGTCTGGAGCCTTCTGGGTGCAGAACTGGAATCCCAGTTCTGCCTACCCCGAGCCCCAAACCGTGGCTTTCTCACACTGGAAACAAGTACAGAACTACAGCTGGTACATTTTCACAGAACATACTTTACTTTTATTTTTCGAGGCATAGGGGTGAAACCCTGCCTCCCACCTGCCGAGCAAGTACCCTACCCTTGAACCACACCCTCGACCTGGAGATGGTTTTTAAAATGGACCTCTGAGAGGCCCCTCTCACCCCTTCTGCATCTGATTTGCCAGGCTGTCCAACAGGACTGTGAAAAGCAAGGCAAATCCCTCGGATCGGGCCTAGGAGGGAAAATCAGAGGAACCGAATTTCCTTGGGAAGTGGTGGTGGAGTAGTTTAATAGCTGTCCTGCATATAAGAAAGATCAAATAGAGCAGACGTTTAGGATTTCTTGAGGTGAGAGAGTAGCAGTGAGGCTAAATCACCATGGAAACAGCTGACCTGCTGGGCAGAGCTGAGGCTGAGATGCGGTCAAGCAGGTGAGGCAATGGCCACGACCCGGGCCTGGCTGGCCTCTCAGGGGTCATCTTGGTGGCACAGGCAGATTTGTTTTATGCAGCAGTTCCTCTGTACAAAATCCAGTTCCAAGACGTGAGTCTTGTGGACTGGTGAGGTTCTATTTTGATACAGCCCTGCTGGGCTTAATGATTTTTTTCCCCCCAGATGTGATGTATTTAGGAGTTTTTGGCATTGGCAGGAAGAACGGGAAGGTTCCTTGTTTCAGATGCTCTGCTCAAGAACTCAGAAAAAGCTGAGTGTGGTGGTGAATGGCTACACGTGGGAGGCTGAGGCAGAAGGATTGCTGCACATTCAAGGTCAGCGTGCACTACACAGTGAGTTTAAGGCCAGGCCAGACACACAGCGAGACCCCATCTCACTCACTGGCCCCCAAATAAAGAACTCAGAGAGTAATGAAAAAGTTGTTACCTGTTCCAATAAGCACTCACGTTCGTCGATGAGCTTTTTCAATCTAATATCTGAAGAAATGAGAAAGATACAGGTTGGGGTGAATGTGTGGGGCGCGGTCAGCCCTCGCTAACCGGGAGGCACGAAGGGTTAGTGGGATGAATGATGGAGGTAGTTACACACGTACCATGGTGAATGAGGCCACAGACAGGACGGGATGACTCGGGAAGCAGGTGGCGCCAGCCTCCCCTACATGCTTCGTCAGGAGCAGCTTCCGGCTCATGCAAACAGCTAATCTTCTACTAGCTAGCATGCAAGAACGCTAGGCAAACCACACTGCAACACAAGAGCTCACAGGCTTCATGGTTTAACATCATTAGCAATACGCAGTCACACCAGGACGCAGGGGCACCGGCCTTTTGAGGACTTCACCCAGTGTCCCCAACTGAGCTTCCACCCTAGCCCAGGGCCGGGCTCGAACTTGTGGTCCTCCTGCCCCAGCCTCCCAGAGTGCTGGGGTTACAGGCCTATGCCGCGATGCCTGGCTAGCACCAATGTTTAGCCTTCCTTTCTCAGTTTATACCCGGGTGTGCTCAGCTTTCTCATTTCTCTCATAGACTCATCAGTGTCAGTGTTTGGCCACACGCTTACAAACCACAGTTCTGTGGACTCCACATCTGCTAACCCAGTGACCCGAAGCTGCCATTCTCATAAAGGAAGCGCAGTGGCTGCTTTGTTTTCTGAAACTCCTCCCACCCCAGGCAAATACGGGTGCAGACATGGGGTGATCAAAATATCCGGTGAATGTCTATGTTAAAACAATACAGTAAAAGACACATTGCCATTGACCTGCCTTGAAACACACCCCTGCGCTTTGAACAGACTCGTCCCACCATTCCGATCCCTTTCTGGTGCAGCTCTGGAGCTCCCCTTTCCTGATTGTCTTCACAAGGCATGATCAAAAACACAGTGACTGCCACTGCTAGGTGCCGTCCAAAGGAAAGGCAGGTTCCCACTAAGACACAACACCGTGTCTTCCTCCACCTCATTCACTGACTGACAGCACACGACTGCTGGCTCTTCCCCAAAGTGAAAGAGACCTTGAAGGTGAATGTTTTGAATCAGTTCAGGACATGGAGTGGAGGCAGCCAGGACGGTGCAACTAAAGATACCTAGGGAAGAGGACTCCAGAGCTGCTGCAGGAAACTGCAAGAATGATGGGATAAGTGTGTCTGCAGGAAGGGGAGGATTTTCAGGGGCATTTGTGGCCCTGTGTCTTTTACTGTAATACTTTAAAAAAAATTGAACATTCATCCTATTTTTCAGTTACACCTTGTACATAAACGTGTGTTTGCGGGAACATCAGGTGCTACAGCCTTTAGATTCAAAGTGGGAACTGAGACCTGAGGAGGGTTTACACCTGTTTAAAGGCAAATTATGGGCGACAATGGGGGGAAGGCCGGGCACCCCCACGCAGCCCTCCACACAGGCAGGCACTGTCCCAGCAGCTGGGTGGCTGTCACTGCACCCTGCCTCTTCACAGGGAGGAGGTGACTTCCTTCAGGCCTCACAGCCTGGCCTCAGGGGCCCCGACCACTGTGCTCCAGATGCCACCTCCAAGTGGGACCCTGGCTCCTGGCCCAGGGCTAACTCCTGAAGAACCTCTGAACTCTGGTTCTTCACAGAAGAGTAAATCATTAACCTGGAAAATGATTCACACAAAACCCATTCTTGTTCTCATTTTAAAAATCATCCAGCCGCATCCTGGTCCAAGTTACATGATTTCTGGAATTGTTTGTCCACAGACCCAGAGTTGTGACTTTGAAAGGCACGGTATAATGAAGAAAGACAGAGGAAAATCTGAAGCACAATATAACACAAATCCGTGGTCCTGTGGAGTCCTGTTTCAATTTGCATGCATTGTTCTACTTCTGAAGCCCACCCAACACTGAAGTGTGCACACACACACACACACACCCCAACGGGGAGGGGTAATAAGCCCAGCTCTTTTATCCAGTATCACTTTTAACCTCTACATTTTGTACTGTGATGTAAAAAACACTCTAGACATTATAAGAAACAATGAATACATCAGAGTATGATCTTGAAGTTCCGTCTCTAGCTATTGTAACCTTTTCTTGCTTTCCTTTTTTTTTGGTACCGCTGATCAAACTCATGACCTCATGACCTTGCACTTGCCAGACAGGTGCCTATGCCACCAAGCTAAACCCCTGGCCCTTACCTGTCTACTTTTAGAAGACTTCAGATATGCTGAGAAAATAATAGAAAATAAATGTCAAAATATAATAGAGTTTGTGTGTATGTGTGGGGATCTGACCTGTACTCTCATGGTAAGAATATGAACAACTAGGAAGAAATGTAACTTTTAAAGAAGATAAATTTTAAAACAGAATTGACAAGGAAAACACAAAACTGGTTTTCAGAAATGGGAAACAAGACAGAAGCAAGTTATTTGATATGGACATTCAGAGGACTGCTTTTTACGGCATGAAATTAGAGAGCCCAACCTACAGGTAAACAGTCATGTCACTGACAAGAGAAGCGAACACAGTGACCTACACTGTTGCACCCAGTGCATAAACAGGCTTCCTTTTACACTGGAAAATTAATCCCCGTTGGCTAGTGAAGGTATTTTAATGACACTTAAAAATCTGTTTCTTGTAACTTAAATTCTAGCAAACCTTCTGTCCTGTGATTTAGGGACCCATGAAACCGTGTTATGATTTGTGTTTGGATGCCTCCCAACCCTCATGCAATCATGGATGGTGGCTGAGTCTGGTGTTTGTGATTGGTTTGTTGTCTAGCACTGGGATTGGTGGTGTGAGTGCTGTACCTGCCCAGGGGTGGAGCTGGCACACAGTGTAAGGGTGGGAAGAAGACATGTTTTCTGCTCTTTTGCTCTGTTCACTCTTGCTGTTTGCAGTAGCCATGAATGGCTGCCCTGCCATGCCATCCTGCCTTGAAGCCAGCTGAGTATGGACTGAAACCCCCCAAATTGTAAGAAATAAACCTTTCCTTCCTTCATTTTGGGTATTGGACATTTTGTCCCAGCATCAAGAAAAAAGTAACCAAGACAAATGGTAAAACAGAAAATGCAGGCCTTCTAGGAGATTCCTGGGGTAGCCACACTCCCTGGTGCTGGGAGGCTCTGAGCCCCTGCTCTTTCCATCCTGCACCCCCAAGATCACCAGTGCAGGAGCCGCTCAAGGTGGACCACAGCCACAGTCAGCAAGCACAGACTTTCCAACTGCCCTCCCCAGATCCTGCCTCTGTGCAATCCTAAAAGGCAGGCCTGGGAGGGCAGGTTGGCACAGAACCACACACTCCCAAGTTGGATTCTCACTCAGCCCTCAGGACCTTAGGATGCAAGGACGTCCTGGGGAGCAGTGGGCATCCCATGTCAGCTTGTCCACCCCAGGTCCTGCCAAGGCGCCTTAGCCATCTCTCTCTTCTGTATGCAGGGCCCAAGGGGTCAGTAGAGGAGAGACGGGTGCTGACATCAGTCACCAGCCCTTCCCACCATGGGACTTGGAAACCCCAAGTGTAAAGAGCAAAGTGAAAGACAGACGCTAGGAAAGACAGAGCTTTTGCAGATGTAAAGGGGAAGGATGGGTGTGGAGGGACATACAGAGAACAAAGCTCCTCACGAGGAATGGGGTCAGCTTGTGCTGCAAACATGGACAAGAAAAAATAAAAACTGAAAAACAAACTGAACACTGAAAGTGTATATATTTTATCATGCAACATATTCATCAATAAAATTACTTAAAGAAAAATAAGACTGGCAGTACAAGGGGAAAGGACGAACAGAAGAAGGGTTTTCCTCCCAAAAAACAAACTTTTCTACACACACACTATCATCAGACTGAACGCAGGTGTTCTGATCACACACTCACACGCACACTGCCCTTTCCCAGGGACCCAGGTGGACATTGGGGATGAGCCTTCCTGTTGTGGTCCCGTGTCTCTGTGGCCCTGGCTGCTCCTTGCACGCTGTGGTTTCTCACAGAAGAGGCTCGTGGGTGTGACATGGGAGCCCAAGCCCTCCTGGTCCCCCAAGGTGGTGCTCTGGGGTCCTGATGATATTCCCATACCTCCTTACACGAAGGACACCTGCGCTCACTGATCCTGTCACTCTCGGTGTTGTCACATTGCACAGAGCTGTGTAACTGACGCTCGTTTGCAGATGGCTCTCCAATGGTTAGGAGATGAAGCCTGGTGCGGTGGTGCACGCCTGTAATCCCAGCACTTCAGAGGCTGAGGCAGGGGGCTTGCTGCAAGTTCGAGGCCAGCCTGGGCTACAAAGTAGTGAGTTCAAGGGAGCCTGAACGACCCAGTGAGGCCTGTCTCAAAACAACCACCACCAAACAAAAGGGTTAAGAAACACTGCGCTTGTTCTGACACCCTTTTCCCTTTCTCGCTCCTTCCTGCTGGTCAGCCATGTGCTCCCCACCTGACAGCAGGGCCCAGTGGTCCCCAGAGTGGGGCTTACCAAGGCTGTGCTGAGTACCGAGGCGGGAGGTGACCTGAAGACCTCACATAGAGGGACAGCAGGGAGCTAAGAGGAGACGCTGGCTGTTGGATCGCTTCCTAGGGGGCCTCTAGAAGTGGGAACCCAGTTGCTCCCCGACATGCACTGCCATGCATGCAGTAGGGACACTACTGGGGTCCTGTGGGGCCCGACCTGGCTGCCCAAAGCCCCCTCATCTGCTGTTTGCACAGCCCAATCCAAAAGGACACGTCATTTGCCACGCTTCCCTTCGGGACCCTCAGCAGGGAGGAAGATTGAAGGCTTCCACATCTAAGGTGGGCATCAGAACAGAGATGCTGTCAGTAGGGATGGCACCCAGGGACTGGGAGGTCACCCAAGGACCAACAGGGCTGGCGTGGGCAGCGGACTCTGCATATCACTGAGTGGGGTTTGGAGTGGCCCTTCCTGGGCCCCTGGGAGTTCACACAGGAGGGAATGCCATCATGAAGGGACACTGTGACCCAGGGCAGGGTCAGTGGTCAAGCAGCCCAAAGACGGGAACCACAGGCTTGTGAAGTTATGAAATGCTTTTATTTCTGTTCTCTAACGCTTCAGTTTGCTCAGGTTTTACCGAGGGTTGGTCCTTCTGTACTCCATTATCTTTTGTAACAGTAACATGAATTAGCATTGACTCAAGTGTCACCCGTATCCATAATGTACATTCTCATGTGATTTTATACCTTATCATTACTTTTTATTTGACTTTACAATTACTTTTACAGCTGTTTTATATAGAAAATATATATTCCTTTTGCAGGTCAAAACAAGAATTTTCCAATCAATATACTGACAAACAACAAATACCAAAATAACAAAAGTGATTCAGCTACTTAAAATACCCAATTATAGACTAATGAGTAGTTTCCACAAGAATAAGTAACTTTTATATTGCTCTTTTGACTCACAAGACATTCAAACAAAGAGTAGCAGTTTCAAGGTTTAAAAAGTTGTGATTTCCCCCCTGGCAAAACTACAGTAGGATATGCAGTTTCAACAGGTCAGCTCTAGAAAAACATCTCAAAAAAATACTTTTGAAAGTCTTAGTATAAAATGAATTTGGTACATCATCAGTATGAAGTCTAAATCTTTTACAAAATAAATTCGGGTACCACTGAGAATGAGACCCAGAAGTCTCGGTGTGAAACAAAATACTTCAGTGAGGTAAAGGCAAGTAAGACCTCTCTAGTGCTTTCAGATATTTGTTATCTCTAAAATGATAATCATTGTCCTAATGGTGCAAATCTTATCCCTCAGTGACCTATAGGCTGCTTGACCATTTGTCTCCTTTAAATAAAACACCATACAGGTTATAACGTACACATTAAAAATCAACTATGAAAAGTACATATATTTGAATGAGACATATTTGTTTAGATATCCATTGTCTTCATAAAGCAGAAATCTGAGAACGCTATTTGGTCATCTCAATTAGATGCTGATGTATTTGGTCAGGAATATCCACATTCATGTTGGCCTTGGCTGGGGTAGGCTTCTGTTACCCTTGCTCCTGGAATGCTCTCATTTCAAACTTATGCCAAAAAAAAAAAAATGTGCTTTTCACTCTGATCTGGGTGATAAGTCTTAATGATTTAATAGAAACCTAAAAGTAACGGTCTGTGCGGGGGGTAGCAGAGGCCGGGCGGTCACCCCGCCACCGTGCATCCACGACTCAGGACGCCCTCCAAGCGGCCCTGGCGGAGGTAGCGGGTCAGCGTGTGGCCACCCCACCCTGGGAGCCCGTCTCGCGCCCTGCCTGCCTGCCTTATGACACGGTGCAGTCCTCTTTGCCTTTGCCCTTCTCGCTCCCTCCTTTTTCATGGCTTTTGCTCTCTGAATCCAAGCCCCCCAGCTCCTCGGCTGGCGCAGACAAGTCGCCTTCTGCTAGGCTGACGCTGCCTGTGTCTTCCTGGGCCGTCTGACTCTGCTGTTCCTGTGTCACACACATCTCAGGACTTCCTGTCTGATGGGCATTCTCGATGGCCCCTGAGGGACTTTCGTTTTGCAGCAGGGAGCTGCTGGTGCCATCTGCATTTTCCGCCTCTGGAGTGACACCAGCTGGGTCGGCGCTGCCGTCTGTGACACTTTCCGCTGACGCTTTGTCGCCAGCGTCAGTGCCGGAGTACTGAACAGCAGCACTGCCTGCCAAATCCGCAGCGTCTGGGGCAGCCCCCTCGCTCCCTCCCTCCGGGCTCACTTCATCACCCTCTTGGTTCAGTTTTCCATTCCACTCGGCCTCGGGACGATCAGCAGCCTCGCCACTTCCTGCCAGGATTTTCTGCGCTGCGTTTTCCGTCACCTCCTCTTGCGCTTCTGCTGCTGGTTTTTCCCCAGCAAACTGTCCCCCCTCTTCCTGGGCCGCGCCTCCATCTGCATCCTGATAGGTCAGCTCTTTCCTGACATCTTCAAGGCTTTCCACAGTCGCGGGCGATTTTTTCTTCTTGTTTTTCTTTTTCTTATTCTTTGACTTCTTCTGGGACGAATCCGATGCCTCTGCCTGCTGGGTGCTCTTCACTTCACTGGGTTCATGCTCAGGGTCTGCCCTCCCTGGACCCGGGGCTTCCTCTTGGCTGCCCTTGGCTGTGGGAGCCCCGGGAACGGTCTGTGCGTCCATCTGGACCGGTTTCTCTTCCTTCGTTCCCGCTGCTCCCTCCTCCTCCCTGCTGTCCTTCCTGCCTACTTTCGCGCTCTGGGCGGAGGACTCCCCAGCCTCAGCCTCATCCTGCTCGGTGAGCTCCTTCCCTGAGCTGTGCCCCGTGCTGGAGTCCAGCTCATCAACCGGACGAGTCTCGGGGTGACTTTCAGGGGCCCCAACTGCAGCTCCCTCTGCCTCCAGCTCCTTCTCTGTGTGGCCCTTGCCTGGCCCCCCGGGATCTGCACCGCTCACTCGTTCAGCTTCGGGTCCCTGCACAGGGGTGGATCCCTGACACGGTTTTGGGTGAATCTCTTCCACATCCGTTTTCAAACCTTGGTTTTCATGGTCCTGCCTTCCCACAGATTGCTCACTTTGCTCTATGACATCCGAAGCATTACAGGTGTCCTGCCCGTGCAGGGGACCTGGGGCTCCACTACCTAAATCCTCTGGACACTTGGGCTGCTCCAGGGATGCTCCAATCCCCTCGGCTGAGACGACTGTGAGTTCCTGGGACCCAGCCTGCCCCAGAGTTTCACAGTCCTCTGGACGCTGGCTCTGTACTTGCTCCTCAAATCCTGCATTTGCTAAGTCTTCGGTGCCTCTCTGGCCCTCGGCGTCCTCGGCAGGATCGGACACCTCTCCACCCACGCCATTCTGTACTGGGTCCTCTCTGTGCTGTTCGTGCCCAGCATTCTGCAAGATTTCTGTTTCCCCCACCTTCTCCACAATTTCATTCTCCACTTCCACTTCTTGGGCTCTTCCTAAAAGACCATGGAGAGAATTGAAGGGACCCCAGGATGCAGTAGCCACTTAATATACAGTAAAATGTAAAGACAAGCTTGGACTGCCACCCGCCCTGTTCTGAGAGAGACCGAGAGCAAGAAAAGAGAGAAGAACAGAGAGTGTGCGTGTCGCAGGACATGGAAGCCTCTCACTTCTGTGTCCCAAAGCACAGAAGCAGTAACCGCGTTAGCGTGGTTTCGCTGCCATCTGAGAGGCAGGCGTGGCTGCTAGCCCCACTGGTGTGGACCAGTCTGTCCAGGTGGAGTTAAGTTTGAACAAATAGAAAGAGTTTGGGCCAGGCAGCCAAACAATCCAAAATACTGGGCTTCAGAAGGGACTTCTGGCCACATACCCCTTCTCCTTCCTAACACACAGCTTGACAACTCACAATTACCTGGATGCTACCCCGCCCTAACACAGCTTGCAGATAGTTTTTAAAAGCACACTCGGCTCACTTTCAGAGACTCAGCCTCAAGATGGGTCTCAAGGAAGATGCTCTGAGAGTTGCTCATGGAGCCAGGCATGGTGGCACATACCTGCAATCCCAGCACTGGGGAGGCTGAGGCAGGAGGATCGCCATGAGTTTGAGGCCAGCCTGGGCTACATAAGTGAGTTTAAGGCCAGCCTAGCCCAACGACATAGTGAGACTCTGTCTCAGAAAAAAAAAAAAAGTGTCTCACAGAGGCAAAAAGAAATCTGTTTCGCCCCACATGCTGCTTTGCCAGGAAGATGTCCTATGTCTGCCCCGAATACTCAGTGTCCCCTGGGTGCAGAGAGGGGCCCAGTGGGAAGGCATGCTGCAGACCAAGGGGACCAGTGAATCCCACAGATTTCCTGTCAGTTAAAAAATGCACCACTGGTTTGAAATGAACAGTCACATCCGGGATTCTCCAGAGACACATAACCCCATGTGGCTGAGGTCAAAGCCTGATGGGTCACAACCCAGGGGTCCAGGGCTGAGGTGCTGACCCCAGAAGGTGGGGTGATGCCAAGACTCCTCCCTCATTTACTTTACCCTTCAAACGTGTCTACTACTGCACGTTGGTGAAGCACATTTTATGGTAAAGAAATAGTGCATGTAAATTAAAACTAAGCTCGCCTATGGGGTGGGACCCACAAGACCTCACAGATGGGCTCTGCAGTCAGCACTGCAGGGGGTGGGGGGGCCCAGAGCTCACGGAACCGGTGCTGTGGGTTCCAGCGTCCCCCGACTCGCAGGTAGGCATGGGAGCAGCACCATCAAATCCCTAGCGCCCTTCGGGTCACTTCTAAAGCCTCGCTGGAAACCTTGTTTCTTCCAACAACTTTCACACCTTACAAGAGCTGTTTCCTGACCAGACAGAAAGAGAAGGAGCCCCCAAGAACCTGGAGAAGCAGAGGCCTGCTGGATCCTAGATCTACAAGGATAGAAGGTCAGATGGGAGCTGCTGCCGCAGCAAAGGGTCATGACCCAAACCTCAGGCCAGCCCTGTGGCATGAAGTGGAAGGCAGCAGGTCCCGGGACACACGGGGCTTCTCTGGGTACTGCCTGCCAGAATCAGCCTGAGGGTCTCCCCAAACCAAATGTGACAAATACTAATCAGTGGGTTTCTGCAGACGGTGACACACTTTGGGATCTGCTGGACTCTCCAACTTTACATTTTTGCAAAAGCAAAAGTGAGGCATACACAGGAGAACCCCCTCTGACAGGCGGGGTACCCCACTCCTGCTGGGAGGTGCCTCCACAGCACCAACCTTGCCCATGACCCCTCTGTCAGCTGCCTGTTGCCTCAGGGCAGTCGCTACTGGCGCCCCAATGTGCTCTGTCTGCCCCAGCACCAGCACCAGCACCTGCGAGGCTGGCTGGCACATTGGGGCAACTGGCCTGCTTCATGGCTCCGACCGCTCTGTCACAGGGAAGTTAAAAAGCTGCTTTTGGCACACATCCGAGCAAGACCCAAATGTGTCCTCGAGCTGTCCACGTGAGCACTAGATAGACACATGCCAGCAACACGCGTGGTGACCACATGGCTAGGTGGGAGCTTCCCCCACGGGATGGAGCAGGGCATGCTGGGTGACGGTTAATGATCAGTGACCGTGACTTCAGTTCTGACAGTGCATGGAAGATGGATCAGTGTGGACCGGAAAGGTGACAGGACCAAAAGGAAAACCAACACTTACCTAGCGTCCCATCCCCGGATGATGACCTGAGGGCGTTTATCTCTTCCTTCGTCATCTTGGTAGGGCCCGGGCTCCCGACGTTATTTAGTGTGTCTGAAGCGTCTCCGTTGGTAGCTGCTTCTGAATTTAGGATTATTCCGTATTTCTGGGGGTGGGGGGAGAACCAGGCTCATTGAAATACGCCGTGGTATCTGGCTTAACTGTCTTATTAATTATAAAAAGAGAAACTATTTTCCTGCAGTAGCAGGTAACTCCAGAGAGACAGTGGAGCCCTGTACCAGACACCACAGCTGCGAGGATCTGTCACCGCACCCCAACTGGGATGCCTCCTTCCAACGCTATCCCCACTGTGTCCTGCTTTGTGGCCTAAGCTTCTAGTGACAGGACATTTTCAGTGGGCACCTTTTCCACGAGGGCAATGGTCTGTGGGCTGTCACACAGTGTGACATTGGGTCAGTCACGGAGACTACAGCCCCGGCTTCATGCTTTGAAGGAGAGATAGAGGCAAAGAAACCCGCACGGGGTCTGGAGGGATGAGCGGGACACAGGCTGGTGAAGGAAGCGAGAGGCAGCTGGGGGCGCCTGGGGTGGTCACAGGGACCTCACTGTGCTCAGGAGCATGAAAGCCTGCTGTGGCCCAGCTCAGGGACCTCCACACTGGCTACTCCACAGCCCATGGCCCTGGCCCAACGCCCTGGCCCCATCTCAGCTCCAGGCTGCACCCTGCCACATGGTTGCTCTGCTCTGGCCCGGGCTCTGGGTCAGACTTGATGTGTCCCCCGCAGGACTGAGGACTCTGCCAGGGCCATGAACCTCTCCACACCACCCCGCGGCAGGGCTTTTATTGTGTGCAGCCAGCAGTGCAGGCTCTGGGCCGTGTCTCACAGGGTGCAGGACTGTGCCCCTGGAATCTGGGGGGGGTCTAAGCATATGGCCTCGCCCCTGCTGCACCCCAGATGCTGAGGTGCTGGAGAAGTCCTTGGAAGTGAGGGCTCCCACCCCAAGTCTACCCTGGGCCGCTTCCTGCCAAGGGCAGGAAGGGACCCAAGTGCTCCCTGAGAAACTCAGAGCTGGAATCTGGGCCGCTCGCAGATGAGCTGCACCTGCACCTGGCCCAGGGCCAGGGCAGCACCCCGAGGTGGCCCGTGCATGCCACTCTGCGCCAGTCAACCTGATATGGAAGCGGCACCAACGGCGAGAGGGTGACGCGGAGGCCCCCATGCAGCCGCAGAGGCCTGGGGTGTCTCGAGCAGAGCTCCGGCTTCCTACCTTGCATTCCTCTCTCAGCTTCGCTATTTCTTCTCTAAGGTCATCGCGCTCGCTCCTTACGGAGTCAAAGAACTCTTTTTGCCTCTCTAAAGCCTGCATGTGCAGCAAGCAGAGAAAAGGGAGAGTCACAAAGAGGAGAGGTCCCTGGGCAGGGGGCAGAGGCTGCATTTAAGACATGGACAGATACCGCAGGACACGCAAGAAGCCCATGCTGGCAGCAGCTTGTCTGGGCACCGTGACCCACCGCAGGAAACAGAGCCCCTTGGTTCTGTGAGACTCAGGATGTAAGTCCACAGCCTCGCTTGCTAGTTTGGTTTGTGGTGTTGCAGAGCAAACAGCAGTGACATGCCCATTTAAGTGAGGGGCAGATAAAGGACAAAAAGGAGCCAGGCATGGTTGTGCATGTCTGTGATTCCAGGATTCATGAGGCCGAGGCAGGAGAGTGCCATGAGTTTGAGACCAGCCTGAACTACATAGTAAGACCTTGTCTCGAAAAGGAAAGAAAAGAAAAAGAATCAAAAAGAGCAAAAAGGAACTCTAAAGAGACCCCCCCAAAGGACCAGTTTTTCACTGCAGTCTGTTTGTACACATTAATTGTGGGCATTTGTGGTCACACACAAACACAAGTGGCCCAGTGACCATAAGATGGGGCCATGGCGTGGCTCCGCACCAGGACCAGGTGACCACATCCGCACCTCTGGCCACTGTCGGGGTGGGGTCCCGGGCTGGGCCCCTTAAGCTGCCATGTCTTAGAAACACCTGTCGCCATGCATTAGCAGGGACCCAGGGGTCCCTTCCCTGAGTGTGGGTGGGTCCAAACCTCTCTGAGGGAAACCCCCAGGCAAGGTAGGCACAGGAGATCCCCAGAAGCCAGGCTGTACACAGCCCTTGCTCCTCGCAGCTGCCACACCGGGGGACCCTTGCAGGCCGCGGGAAGGGGCCGGTGCCGAGGCCCCTGCGCTACCCCTCGGGGAGCTGGCGTGTGCACGGTTGTGACCTCTGTCTTGGGGCCATGTGAGCACCCACAGGGTCACTGTTGCAAAGTGAAGACCCTACGGTCAGCGTTTGCCCAGCGGCTTGCCCAGGTGTGGAGCTTCTCACAGACCAAGGATGCCTACCCCTATCTTTTTGTCCTTCCACTCTATCGTCTCCTGAAGGTCAGAAATCTCCCTGACATAACCCGCCTGTTTCTGCTGCAGCTGTCGGATTTCCTGAGGAAAGGAACAGACAGAAAGAAAGCAGACGGAGAGTTAAGCAGGAAGAAAATGACCCGGCTGGCGCAGGGCGACCTGGACGCTGGCCAGGACAATGGACAGCCAGACCGTGCCACCTCACTGACCCTGTAGCCCTGCACGCGAGGCTCATTCTCCTTGTCCTGCTCGCAGGTTCCAGGGGACGGGGAAGGAACCAAGTTGGGTTACAGTCTTGCCTAAAAGTCACCACTGTGCTGAGTAAGCAGGAACGAAGAAGCTGCCCTGCGAGTCACATGCTGCCTCCTGGAGGGACCCTGGGTCCTTCCTAAGCTAGAGGGACGGTGATGTCTCTGGGCCATATGCCACTGTCACACCTGCAGTGTGGCTGACTGAAACTACATGGACGCCTGTGGACCCTGTGACAAACTGCCACACACACAGGGCTTGAACCAACGCGGATTTGTTCTCTTCCGTTTCTGGAGACAGGAAGTTCACAGCGAGTCTCAGGGGCTCCAACTGTGGTGTGGGTGGGCTTGGTCCTTGCTGGGGACCCTGGGAAGACTCAGTTTCCTCACCACACCCACCTTCCAGAACCTTGCCTGCACTCCCTGGCTGTTCCTACTTCTGCTCTCGACTTGTCCTCTTTTCGGGACCCACGAGGGGACAGGGAGCCCACCCTGCTGATCTAGGCTGATGTCACCTCTGGAGGCCTTGGATTCATTCGGCTGCATCCGCAAGCTCCCGTCACCATGCAAGGCGACATTTACTGCTTCCAGGGTGAGGATAGGGACAGCTTTGAAAGGTGGCACACACAGGACCACCGCAGAGGAATCTGCACCCCAAGGGGCCTGCTGCCCTGAGCAACACTTGGGGTGTCCGAGTAAGCGCACAGGTAACACCAGTAACTGCTATGGGCTGAACTGGGTCCCCTGAATTTCCACGTTGGGGCCCTGACTTCCAAGTGACAGTTTTTTGAGACCGAGCCTGCAGGGGTCCATGAAGCTTAAATGGGTCGGGGGGGGGGGTGCTGCCCTTGCACAACTTGTGCCCAGTGAGAAGCTCTGAGTCTTCTCTGCCCCTCAAGGACACAGCGGGGCTCCCTGGCCCTCACCCTGACCTCAGACTTCCGGTCTCCAGAGCAGCGAGCAGCAGACTTTTGTGCTGAGCCCAAACCCTGACGGGAGCAGTGAGACCACAGGGAGCTGGCGCCACTCACCTCCAGCATCTCGTCCCTCTGCCGCAGGGCCTCCTTTACCTCGGCAAACTGGAACTGCAGGACGCTGTGTGCGTGTCTCTCCCGCTCGAACTCCTGCGGGAGGAAGCAGCCACACCCTCTGTCATTTAGAGTCACACGCCCCTTGGGTTGGGTGACCTGCTTCAACGAGGTCACCACTGACTCCAAGTCACAGGGCACATAGGGCCACTCTACCCAACCTAGCGAAGACGCCCCGATGAGCGGCCTCAAGGTGAGCTGGAGGAGCAGATGCAAACGACAAGGCCTTGGACTCCTCTCTGGGGTGCAGGCAGGGCCAGGCTTGGCTCCAGGGTCCCCTGGGGCTCTGGGGTTTGGGATGGGATGATAAAATCGCCTTGATTTAAAATAGGGCAAAGGGGCACTTAGTGGGTTAAAGGAGACCGCCAGCCTGGGCGGTCAGCTTTCCTCCAGGGAATAAGCAGGAAAGGCAGGGGCCACGGAGGGGTCAGAGCTGTTCCCCGACCCTCGCTCCTTTCTGTGAGGCACCCTGGGGTCTGGCCGCCTGGGGCTCCTCTGCCCACACTCAGCCCCAGCAGCACAACCCTAGTAGCGCTCTGGGCCACAGTTAACTTTGCTGAAGCGTTGAGGACAGCACTGCAGCCGTCCCTCCCTAGGTCTGTCTCGTGGGCCACTGGAGAAGGGGTCTGACCTGGGTGTCAGGTCCCTTCCTGCCGCTGGGCTTGGCTAGGCCCCTGACCTGCCCTGGGAGCAAGTCCTAGCACGTGCAGCCTCTTGCAGGTGACACTACGGTGCTGGCCACCAAGTCCTGCTCTTGCTGCCTCAGGGCCAGGCTAAGGAAAGCCCCTCTCTTGGAGCTCGGCTGTCAGAAGCAGAACCCCGTTGCTTTGAGCCTGGTTCTGTGGCAGCCAGATGGGGAGGCCTCAGAGTCCTTAACAGGACCCTGGTTTTAACCTCAGGATTCTGAAGACACGGCCAGTTACAAAAGAAAAGGAAGACAAACGACACTCAAACGTTCAAGTCTATCTCAGAATCTCTAAGGAATTGGACAACATTAGGAGTTGAACAATCAACCACGTCTAAAAATGTGGAAAAACAAGTACCCGCTGCTCTCCAGCTCATAAAGAGCCTCTGCACACCGGCTTCCCAGACCTGTGTGCTTCCCGTGCCTCTGCGCAGACTCAGGCTGACCACACAAACGAGCAGCAGGGCACGCGGTGGCTCTACACCAAGGCCCACACAGGGCCACCCGGCCCTGAGCCTCAGGGTATTTGGTTTGTTTTTTGGTTTTTCTGAGACCAGGTCTCGGTACATAGCCCAGGCTGGCCTCAAACTCCAGATGCTCCTCCTCCCTGAACCTCCGCAGGGCTGGGAGTACAAGCAGGTGATGTATTTAGTTCTTAAACAGAGAAGCCATCTTCTCCTGACCATCAGAAAATAGATGAATACAGTCTTCTTAAAACCTGTGACATTATTTGTCCTCGGTGGTAAAGAAAAAAAGTAAGATGTGCAATGCGGGGTAACAGGAAACATCAGAGGCATCTAAGTGGGGCCTTATCCAAGTCACGGGCTCTTCCATGGCTGTGACTCTGCCTTCCCAGCAGAACACGACAGCTTCTGTGGGAAAACTGTCCTCGCTTACACGCTGAAATTCTGCACGTGGACATTTCGAGTCACTGGGCAGGGACCATGGCATCCTTATCCTGGAGTCGAGATTTCCTGGGCTGGTGGAGAACTGTTACACACACACACACACACACACACACACACACACGCACGCACGCACGCACGCACAGCCCACGACACTCCTGAGCACGCCGGCACCCACCTTGCTCTTCTCCTCACACTGCCGCCGGGCCTCGGCCAGCTCCTCCTCCAGCCCCAACAGCGTGTCCTTGAGGGTGTCCACCTGGTACATGAAGTTGGTCTTCTCATTGTCCAGCTGTGCGTTGGAAACCATAGCCTTCTTGTATTTCTCTTCCACCTCTGCCAGCGAGTCCTGCAGACAGGGTCAGGGTTTTGCAACTGCATTAGGGAACCCAAGTAAAGACGACTCGGCACTCGCTAGAGAAACCAGCCCACAGTGAACAGAGACCAGATCATCACCATGGGAAGCGCGTGGGGTTTCAAATACACTTGGCCTCTCGAGGGGACCAAATTCTCATCTCTCAGTCTCGAGCTGAGCTGGGGGGAAAGCGCAGTGTCCTCTCATTGGGGCAGAGTCGCTCGGCAGAGACCGAGGGCCACAGGACTGGTCAGGGACTCTGGACTCGTGACTCAGCAGCTGGGCCTCCCCTGTGGGTTCAGGGCTGCTCACCAGGCATCTCACACAACCACCTGAGGTAAGTGGCTGTGGCTGGTAGGCATGGCGAAGTGACAGGTGGCAGCCACTCCCCAACACAGGTGACTGCCTCCCTTCCCTGGCTCGTGAACCAGGTAACAGCTGGTGGTGACTGCACACTTCTGGCGAACTGGGAAACTAAACACAGGCCTCACTGAAGAGACAAAGGTCAGTCCCCAGAGGGACAGCAGGGAACAGACACGTGGCGGTACCCTCACGTGGCTTGCACCTTTGCAGGTCCTGGAATGGCGGTGAAACCGGAACATAGAGGGCAGAGTCGTGGGTGCCAAGCACCCAGAGTTAAGGAAAGCGGTGCGGGTGGCTCGGCCGGCAGCATCACTGTGCAGGGGCTGCACAGGGCCTGGCAGGGTCCTGCCCTGCACTCCAAACCAGGGCGACGATTTTAGGTGGGTCCAAGGCTTCCCAGTGGGTGTGGGGGCTCCCTTTTGACATGAATTGAGAGCTAGACTTAGTCTTTCCCCTTTTAAACAGAGGGGACAATTCTGAGAATGATGGACAGGTGAGTGGCCTATGTCCCCCTGTTCAGTGCTCTCTAGAGCTGAGACTACTTCCTGGGTACTTCCTGGGGAGTTGAGAAGGAAGTAACAGACCTGCCTTATTTCCACAGCAACTACTCATCCTTCCATCAAGGTGACTCCTGTTTTTTGTTAGCACATTAGCACAGGAGCATGCACACACTCAAAGCCAGGTGACACTCATTGGGACAGAAGCCCCTCAGTCAGTAAGAGCTCACACCATGCAGGTAATCTGCGTGCTCCCCAAAGCACACACGTTAGCCTCGCCCTTGTGGCGGACAGTGGATGTCGTGAGAAGCAAATCAGGCGAAGCCTGTTTGCATGTGATGGCCATGGAAGGTGAAAAGGACCAAAATTCTGGACACTGGTTTTAGCCTGAAGGAGGGCAGTGAGCTTGACACACACCAGGGAACTTGTTAGTGACCTTTCTCCCGGGAGCAGCGGCCTCATGACAGGGCGGCACCACGCTGGCCCTCCTGCTGCCCCTGGCCTATCGCCTCGGCCTCTGCGGGCTCAGCCACGCTCTGAATTCCTCCCACGGGGTTTTCCACGCTAGGGTGGATTAGCACTGCGAGCGCACACTTCCGCACACCGGTACCTTCAGCTCTTTCAGTCCCTGCATGTATTTTCCTTCTACGTCCTGAATCTGGTCCTTTAGCTCACTGAGCTCCTGGGAAGTGGCAAATGGTAAGGAAAGTCAGGGTGCAGTATCAGCCGGGGAGGCCTCACGCAGTGGGCTGCCCCCTGCCTTGTTCCTATCATCGGGGCAGTCCCAGTACACACGGCCTTTTTTAAAAAAATTTTTTAAAGCATTAAAGGAAAATAAATAGCAATATTACAAAGGCTAAATGTAAGCATACCACCTATAACTTTATACAATTGCGCAAAATTTGGGCATGTCCCGCATACAGCAGTACCTGGGTACTTGTCAACTGGCTTTAGAGGATGAGACAAGCACCAAAAATGACCAGCGCCACACCAGTGGTTTTGGCTGAAAGGGTAGTGAGGCATCAGGCAGCTGAGATCAACAAGTTCAGCCTGAGCACGAGGACAGGACGACAAGAACCGGGACAAAACCATCTCATCGGAATGCACCACGGACCAAGCGGGACAAGTTCCAAAGCTGTCGAGTACTGAGGTATGACTGTAATTTCCCTAAGCTTCACTCCTCCCCCTCCCCTCCCCTCCCCTCCCCTCCCCCTCCCCTCTCTCTCTCTCTCTCTCTCTCTCTCTCTCTTTCTTTCTTTCTTTCTTTCTTGTGCTTCTGAAGACAGGACCTAGCACATCCAATAACCCATTGTGCACCCTGGGCTCCCGCTTCCTGCACGACAGAGAGGCCGGGGAG
>PVLA01007603.1:44908-77629 GCA_004027455.1 Hydrochoerus hydrochaeris | reverse complement strand
ACAGGGCTGGTGGTGCGAGAGATGGAACCAGACTCAGCAGACCTGACTCTGGGTCACAAGGGAGCATGTGGCGGGGCTGCAGGGGCCAGGGGGTGAGTGGCATATGCGGCATTTTAGGAACAACAGTCAAAAAACTGTTCTGCTGGCTTCAACCGCTCACAAAACATAGGGGACAGAAAGCAACTTCAGGGAATCCCAGGACACCCCCAAGAACCATGTAAATCTTCTGTCCTCCTGGGCAAATGTCACCCATCTGCTTAGATGTCACCAGTGCTGGCTTGCTTCCTCTGTGACCGTTCTGAGGGTGAGGGAGCGCTTCGGTAGGAGCCAAACCCAACTCCTGAGGCTACTCTGTCTTGGTTCTGCCCTCTGGAGGACACGACCTTCCTGCCCCATTTGGGGACAGCGGAGAACGTCACCAAAGGCCTGTGCTGCAGGCACAGCAGAGATGGGCAAAGGCCCACGTTCCGGGGGCAGGAAGAACCGTTCAAAGGCAGTGACAAGGTTGCCCAGCGCGTGCTCCTCACGGAAAGCAAAGGCACCCTCAGGTGGCGGAGATGGTCGAGGTCACCTGCCGGTCCTTGGTGCTGTGGAGTCCGAAACACTCCAGAAACATACACCACCATCCACATGCATCAGCACACATGTGGCTGGTCACACCAGCATACGTGGCCACCCTGGTGGACCCAGTGCACACAGGGGCACAGAGGGGACAGACACACCCATCTGGTGGGACCCGGACAGGTCAGAGCCACTGCACATGGGAGATGTGGGCTGGGCCGGGTCTCGGTGTTAACCTGGAACGCCACGCTCCAGGAGAGGGAGGTTGGAGAAGAGGGAGCCAGAACTTGACTAAATGTGTCCTTTTTTTTTTTTTTAAACTGGATACTGATTTTCATGAGGTCACAAGTACACAGAGCCTCTTACCTTAATTTCCCTCATGGAGGCCTCGGTGTCCATGGAGATGGAGGTGTCGCCGCTTCCCCTGCGGGAGGAGGTGCCGCCGAGCGAGGCCAGTGTGGCCGCGGACAAGCTGGGCATGTTTCGGGAGCCCTGCAAGGCGTGAGGGTCAGTGCGGCTGCAGCCAGAGCCCATGCGCCCGGGGCGCCACGGGCACCGTGCGTCTGTTAGGTCAGCTCCCCTGGGCGGGGCGCGCTGGGGTTCACCTGTGCTGAGGGTCAGCTCTGCACTGGGCATCCATGTCTCACAGGATCAGGACTCCAGGGACCCCTCGGGGAAGTGACACCAGACTGGGTGGGCCACTTATGGGTCCCAGTCACTCAGCGCTGATCAATCTTACTAACACCAAGTGCCCTCTCTTCCCGTCAGTCTCACCCAGGAGTCCTGGGTCCCCCGGATCAACGCATGCATCAGATGGGCCGAAGAGAAACTCCTTACCTTCTCGGTGAAATCTTTTTCTGGTCTTTCTTCAACCTGTGGAGGAAAACAGGACGAATATTAAATACATCAAAGCATTAAATGAATAATATGAACTGGGGTAAGACGATTAAAAATAAAACACAAGTTCCCCTTATCATTTAAAAACTGAGAAGGAGGCTGCGGGAGGCCTGTGTGGCTGTCACCTGAGGTCCCTCTCTTGCCCCGGCCAGGCGGGCCAGGCGGGCTCAGTGGGACCCAGGCAGAGGGGCTGACTTCTCTCGGGCACCATTTGCTCTCCCAGTAGGAGACGCTTACAATAGATTCCTGAGACTCCAGACCCACCCTGGGCCTCAGGGAGCCAACGATGCCATGAAACTGTCACACCTGCCACTGCCACTAGATGGCAGCCTAGCCCCAACATGAGGGACAGAATGTAAACCAGGGGGTGCTCAATTCTGACCCAAAGCACCACGCTGTATCTCTAAAAAATAACACACGAAGGCTCAGAGCGATAAGGGATCCCTGTGCCTCGTCCCCGATGCCCGCTAAGCAGCCGTGCCAGGTGCACAGGGACGAGGCGCCACCTCCCTGGTGGCCCCGTGTCCCGTGGCCTGTTAGCTAAGCAGTACTCACAGCCTAGGCCAAGGGGAAAACTCCCTGCTGGTTTACAAAAGGCGTTACTGCAGCCCTTGGAAATCACCACAGAGCAGGCGTGGACGAAAGGCATCCCCTGGGCATCAAGGTGGGACCTGTCCTTATGGGGTCCCCAGCTCCGAGCCAGCTCATGCCAGACCCCTGTAGGGAACAGGACCACGAAGGCAGCGCCACTGCTGTGTCCCTCTCAGCACAAAGGGACAGCCGTAAACCCTGCTCAGCAGACACCATCCGAAGGTCACTGTCTTTCCAATTTAGAGGACGGTGGCGGTGGTGGGGCCCGTAATAGGTGGGAGACTCGTGATGTGACCTTGAGTACCTGCACAGTTTTCCACCTGGCTGCTGGGTTGCTCCTCTCAAGACCTGAATGT
Organism: Hydrochoerus hydrochaeris; assembly: GCA_004027455.1. Classification (NCBI taxonomy): domain Eukaryota; kingdom Metazoa; phylum Chordata; class Mammalia; order Rodentia; family Hydrochaeridae; genus Hydrochoerus; species Hydrochoerus hydrochaeris. The sequence continues at coordinate 75,224 of PVLA01007603.1, read as the reverse complement.
GACTACCACTGATTCTTCCTCGTCTATTTCCCGCGGCCGGGACAGTGTCGGCCCCTTCTCCCGTCCAGCAGCACAGGGACCTGGCTCTGCTCCCCCTGAGTGCTCAGGGACGCGGTTGCTGCACTGGGCTCCATGGGGCGGTCAGCGGGCTGCATGTGGCAGTGTGGCTCCGGGGCCTGGCAGGCTCTAATCCTGACCCTGGCAGTGGCCTTTGCATGCTGAGCTGCTTTTATCTTCTTGAATTGGGACCAGCAATTGTCTCCTGTTCTGATTACCTTTGCTCCCTAATTGCGGGGTCCCCGCTCCACCTCCACTCTGGTCCAGTGGCCCCTGCAGTCACAGAGGCTGCCCTTCACCCTTCCCACACAGGCCTTAGGGTTAGGGTTAGAGCGTGCACACTGACAAAGTCCCCGTCCAGGGACAGTTCCAGGAGCCACCTCAGGCTGTGCCAACCCTATCCTGCTGTTGTCAGGGCAACGCCAGCCAAGGAGGGATGCACTGGCCATGCCTCCTTGGGGGGCTGCTGTTCAGGGCATCACAGACATCCCAGGTGAGGAAGGGGAGCAGAGACACTGGAGCTGGGTCTTGTCATTTCCTGCTCCCTGTCCCTCCTGGAGGCCAGGATGGTGGTCACCAGCCTTTGTCACCACTCTGCAGTACTGACGGTCACTCGGGCAGGGGACCAGGGAACCCACATATGGCTGTGGGGGCTCTGTCCACTGATGCCACAACAAACACATGGTCAGCCCTGAGGTCCAGCAGCCCTGGGGACACAGGACACACTGGCAAGGGTGCTGTGTTCTTAGGGCTTTGTTGGCACTGGGGTCCCCACCCACGAGTGACAGCACAGGGCAGTGGCCAGCCTGCCCCACACGGGCTGCAGCATCCTGGCCTCTGCCCCTCCAGTGAGGTGACAACGCTGCAATGGATCAACTTTCGCATCAGGAGCCGCTGACTCAGGGAGAAGACAGCTGAGCTGGGCTGAGCGTGGCAGTGCACAGGACTCATCCCAGCACTCGAGAGGCTGAGGCGGGAGGACTGCTGTGAGTTCGAGGCCAGCCTAGGAGAGCAAGTCTCAAAAACCACCATCGCCACCACCAGCAGAAAGGAACGCTCTGGGATGAGGCCCATCTTCCTCTGGTGCTGACCAGCTCTGGGAGAGCAAGCAGTCCCCTTGCACAGAAGCGGTCAGGGCCCAAGCTCCGGTGGCATCTGCCACTGTGTGCCTGAGTCCTGGACACCCAGATGCATCTGTGCACGTGGCTTTCCCTCACTGCTGGCCTCCAGGGTGGCTGGGCAGGGGTCAGACTCACATGAGGCTGGGTGGACAGGGACAGGACGCAGGCAGACCCTGGGTATGCCTTTCTGTCTCCTCGCACTGGACAGAGGATGTGGAGGAGACCTCGTGCTAGGGCGGGACTGACTGCCCAGAGGTGAATGCTGCACAGCCTCAGCGCCATGGAAACCGGGGTGTCAGGGACTCCAGTGGCTGGGTAGGGGCTCAGAACTGCCAGGGATCTGTGGGTCCCTCCTAGGAAACCGTTTCTATGTCCAGCTGAGCCTCTGCTGTGACAGCTGCGCTGAGCTCAGCCAGCAGCTCCAGGCTCCAGATGACCGGATGAGGAACCCGGCCCAGGGCTCAGGGCACGGTGCCGAGGGACAATGCTGGGTAACAGAGTCTGGAGCACATTGAAGCTTCCCTGTGGCTGGGAGCTCATTTTCTTTTTCCTGGTACTGGAGCTTGAACCCAGGGCCTTGGCACTGAGCTTCACCCCCACCCTTTAGAAGTTTTTTGTTTAGCAGAAGGTCCTTCGTCATCCAGGCTGGGCTCCCACGCTGGCCCCCACGATGCAGGGAGGTCGGGCAGGCTGCACACCCCGCGTCTGGCAGCTTCACAGGTGGAGACTACAGCCTGGCTCCTCCACGCACTCCCTGCCCACTCGGACCCTCAGTGCAGCCGGGGCTCCCTGTCCACCTCTCAGCCAAAACTGTCCTGCAAAATCCTGTGCAGGACAATACTGAAGGGGCCCCGAGAAAGCCTCCGAGGAGGTGAGGCTGCCTGAAATGGTGACAGCCCTGGGAAAAAGCACATGGCAGTGACAGTCGGGGCAAGGCCAGCTCCTGGGCCACGTCAGGTCAGGCCAGGCTGAGAGGGACCCCGGGAGGTCTGAGAGCCGGCAGGACTATGGAGCAGAACGCCGAGGCCACGGCCCTCGTGGGCTAAGCTGGACCACAGTAAAAAACCATCCGGGTCTGACAAGCACCAGCACTTCCAAGCCAAGGGCCAGAGTCGATCCTGTGAAGTTCCCAGTCACAGGCACCCACCTCTGTGTGCACGGCCACCCCCGCCTTGCCCACTGCAGAAGTTTCCCCTCTTGGCCCTAACTGCACGCACATTGACGTCTCTCACACATCATCACCAAGTAGTGGCACTCTAAATTTGGACCGCTTTCCCCCAAGCTGTTTTTACTTATTTGAGACAGGGCCTTAACTCCACGGTGACCCTCCTGCCTCTACCTCCCAAGTGCTGAGGTCACAGGCACGCATCAACATCCAGCTTAAACCTGAAATACAACATGGAGAGGGCTTCTGACTCCACCCTGTGCTGACCTTCGAAGACGGGTCATTGTGGAAGCACAGAGAGGACAGAATGAGAGGAGGAGGAGGAGGGAGAGAAGAAGGCCGCAGGGCGAGGGCCCGAGGCAGACTTACCACCGGGCTGGCACGCGCCGAGCTGGCCCTGGAGGAGGCGCGGGAGCCGGAGTTGAGGTGGCCGCTGTACTCCGAGGGCTGCCGTGGGCGCGGAGGAGATGCAGATGGGACAGAGCACAGGTCAGCGAAGCAGCAGCCAGGAGGAGTGATCAGAGGGCGTGTCAGAGCGCAGGGGAGGTCAGGGTGAGAGGCAGCCCCAGCCGGTAACAAAGAGAAAAGAATCGGCCCCAACAGCCCAAACCCAAGAGCACAGTAAGTAAGAGAAAAGCACCCATCCTGTCCAACATGGGCCCCTGTCATTTAGATGTCACCCACCACCTGTGGGTGTGGAACCCTTGTGCTTTTTTTCTTTGTCTGAGACAGGGTCTCGCTGTGTGGTTCAGGCTGGCCTTGAGCTCACTTTGTAGCCCAGGTTGGGCTTGAACTCGCAGCGATCCTCCTACCTCAGCCTCCTGAGTGCTGGGATGACAGGCGTGAGCCCCCACGCCCGGCTTGCTGAGACTTTTGGACAATTAAAGCTGCTCAGAGGCTGGAGTGGAGGACAGAGGGTTGGTGGCATATACACAAGGGCAAAGGTCTGCTCGCTACTGTCTCACCCAGGGGAAACAGGAGGATTTAGGCTTAATCCGAAATCTCGTGTGGCCTTTTTTTAAGTGCTCCTGCTGTGGGCTGGACCTCCTGCCCGCCTGTCCACCTGCCCACTTGGGCCCCCTTGCTTCCAGTAAAGGGCAAGGCCAGGGCCAGGCTATCCTGGGTCCAGCCCCTTAGCTTGGACATTCACCAAGTCCCTTCCAGTCCTCAACCATGGGCCCATCACTGAAAAACCCTTGTTTCTTCTTGAGCAAGGAAGGGTGGGCAGAGGCGGGAAGGAGATTCCACTCAGGCCCCCCCCCACAGAGTCCCCTCCACCTGTGGGGGCTGGACCCTGCCTGGAGGCCCTGCCCTCACCCCACGCCTGCCACGCTCTGCGCCTCAGGCCAGCAGGCATCCGGGGGAACCTAGGTGGGCAGGGATCTGTGCTCTCCTCTCCAGCACTATCCCTCTGTCTGTCTGTCACCCTTTCACCTCCTGCAGGCAGATGAGGCCTGAGACACTTGAAAAAATACTTTTTTTAATTTGTTTTTTTGAGACAGGGTCTCACTGGGTAGCCCAGGCCAGCCTCCAGCTCCCTGAGATCTTCCTGCCTCAGCCTCACCAAACGCTGAGATTAAAGGCATGCGCCACCACAGCTGGCTCTGCTGGATTTTAGAGCACAGGAAAACCACCTAGTATGTGGGCAGTTCCTTCCCTAATGGAATTAGCCAGCTTCCTCTTTTCTGATACAAGAAAATCATTTAGCTCCACTCTCTCCAGGACAATGTCATCCTTCAGAACCAGCTCACAGCTTCCAATAAAAAACATTTAAACTCTGATGGGGATCACCATGAGGGGGGATAAGCAGGACTGAAGCCTAACCGATTGGCTTTCTAAGCTTACTTGAGAGTCTGTCCCAGGCCTAGACTCCCTGTCTGGAGACGGGAGCTGATTCATTGTAAGTGAATCTCTATGAATCACTGGTCCTCAGTGGCCTGTGAAGCCAGAGATGCCTCCAAGGACAAGAGAAGGTCACAGCTGAGAAGACTTGCTCCCCCTCCAATGAACTAGAGAGACCACAGCTGCAGGCATCTCACTCTTGCCATAAATGTCAACTAGAGATAAAACAGTTCTCCTGATTGGTGTAATTTACTCCTTGGGAAAGTCTTTGAACTGATTCCCAAAGTCCTGCTCAATGCCTGTGTTTTCCTCAGTTTCCCCTTTGTTTGAAAACTAAATAAACACAGGCAGCCAGAGAAGTCTTTGTCTCAGCCCCCAGAGATTCCGATCCTCCTGGAGCCCTAAAATCACACTTGTCTGCTTTCTGTGAGCCTTCGCCACACACACACTCTGTGATAAAGCATGGGAAAGAAGTTTACCACGGTGGGCTCTGCCACATCAAACGGTTTACCCGGCACCAAACTTGGTCAGGGTTTGGATATCGGCGACCACCTCTGTGTCATTAGACTGAACACCACTAAAAACCGCACTGCAAAGAAATCTGTCGCTTTAACCGGCTTCCTTCGTGAGAATCAGGGATATCCTCGGGGACTGGCGGAGCAGGGCAATGAACCAGGAAACCCCACCGGCTAAGGAAGTGGCCAGCTCCTCTCTGCTCTGTTCCCCATTTAACTTTCTCTCCCCGCCTGCTGGGGACCACACCCAGGGTCTTGTGCTAGGCAAGCCGGCCACTCTCAGCCATGCCCCTGCCCAGTGGCTGGTGGACTTCAGAAGCAAAACTACAGCCACCTTTCAGGTGGGCTCAGCAAGTGGGCCTGCCCCACCGAGGGCATCTTACGGGGTTTGTGTGGGAGGCAGGTGGCGGGGCTCCCCTCCTGGTGAGGACCCAAAGCCCCTTTTCTGTTTTCTTTTCTGGAGGCGTTGGGGCCAGTGGGGCTTCCCCACCTCCAGGGACCCCCATGTTTTCCTCTCCCCTTTATCATTGGCCAACCTGCACTGCCCAGCCCAGGCTGGCATTTCCAATCTGCTCCAAGGAGCCTGCAGGAGTGAACTATGTACACGACTCTGACCCCACAACGCTGCTCACTTCTCCCACTGTTCAGAGGCAAAAATCAGTAGTGATCTGTCGGAGGCCCTCCGGCCGGGCAGAGCTGCAGGGAGCGCGGGGAGCCTCAGTCAGGTTTGGCCTCTGCGACCCCAATAACTGAAGAATGAGGACCCATAATCATCAGTCCTAGTGCAAACCAAGGCGTGACCCTGTGTCCTCCCACGCTGGACCTGCACCCCAAGAGCACCAGGGGCCCTGGAGCAGTGGCACGGGACAGAAGGTTGAAGGAAACCGGGAAGCAGCTTACAGCCAGGGAGCCGCAGGTGCTGCCCCGCCGAGCCCGGTCCATGCTGCTCTCCTGGAACACGGATGCCTGTGACGGAAATGGACTGTCAGAAGCCCGGGAAGCGTCATGCGAGGTGACTAGGGGATGCATGCCATGGGCGCCATGCAAAGTTGGTCGAATGCCACCTCTTCCAGCTCGCCAGCGGGGAATACGGGGACACACACACGAGTGTGAGTCGTTGTTTAACCCCCGGTGCATCACTAAGCCTGTATTGTGAGAAGCAGTCCACGCTAAGGAGAAACGTGTTAACCCAGCGTTCAAACCAGCAGATGGGCCAAGGGCCAGAAGTTCAAGGCGCCCTCGTGCTGATTAGGGTTAGAACCCGACGCTATGTGACTTCAGAGGAAAACACCAAACCATGTTAGTCACAGTGTTAACAATGAAGTGCGCAGTGCTAAAAGCAGCCGAGTGGGAGGCAGGACATTTGGTCACCCTGAAAATCCTAGGTAGTTAATCACAGAAATAGGAGCCTACAGCCCGTGCGGGCGAGGGCCAACCCTCACTGGAGCCTTAGCTTCCCGCCTCCCTCTGAGGACAGACTACAGCCGCTTCCACCTCTCGAGACGAGAGGGACAGATGGGGTCCCCAGAGATGGGAAGCTCCTGGCTCCCAACACCTCCGGAAACCAAGGTGGAAGCCCTGCACTCCAGAGCCACGCAGCTGCTGAACACTTAGCTGAAGCTTCCTGCAGCGCACAGGTCCCCGTGCATGAGGCTGGGGATCCCCAGAGTAACACCACGTGGGCTGCAATCCACCCATGGTGCCGAGGCGCCCAGGAGCTGTCCTTCTACCAACAGGTCAAGGGCAAGCTGCCCTCACTCCTTCCAGACTAAGGACCCTATGCGAGGGGCGGTGGCAGACTGGGCAGGGGGCTGCATGACAGCCCCATCAGCGGTCAGGAGCAAAAACCCAGACCTGGCCAAAGAGGACGGCCAGTACCACGGCAGTGTGAGCTCCAGGCAGGGGTGACACTCACAGCAGGCCTGGACACTGGGTGGGACAGAGGGGTACATGCGCGGGCTGGGATGGGACCACGCACCCAGTAACTCCCCGTAGGCCGCGTTGCACCACACAGGTAGGAGGGCTGCAGGAAGAGAGCAAAGGCAGGTGGTCAAAGCCTTGGACACACGGCCACAGGCTGCCCTGACAGCTGAGCCAGTGGACAACGGTTAGAAGAGGAAAGGCCGACTCAGGGACCGTGTGTCCAGGGCACCCGATGGATACAAAGCCACCATTTACTAGAAAGAGGCGCGGGAGAGGCTGCTAACTGAACTGGTGCTGTTCCTTTCCAGGTGGCCCTGGGAGAGAGGGTGGGGAGGGGTAGGGCTGTCACAGGGTCCACGGCAGCAGCAACAGCAAAGCAGCCCACGACTCAAAGCCTGAGGTGCAGATGGCGTGCGGGCTTTGCTGAGGGCTCCCATCCCGGCGCCCGACCTCCCCAGGCTGGAAAATACTAGACAATCTGCTGTGTGCTGAACAGACAGACAGACTTCCTCTTGTCCCTGTTCCTCAGCTTGGCACACTGACCGCCTGCAGGCTCTTCTGCTGTCCTTGGTATCACAGGTAAAGTCATCCAGGGAGAACAGAGAGAACAGGAGGACGGCTAGGCAGTGATGGCGAACCTTCTAGAACTTTCCATGATACAAACAGCCCACTGCGATCCGCATGCCACAGGTTCGCCACCACTGAGCTAGATTCTGGTACGTAACAGTTTACCAGGGGACTGGAATGGCTGTGGGCTCTGGCTTCATAGGGGTCCTGGAACCGGCTCCCCATCAGATACCTGGGATGACCTTACAGAAACCCACAGGTGGACAGCACGCCTCCCTTCTGAGGTCAGAGATGGTCACACACACAGACGGGCCTGGAGGCGGGCACTGCAGGCCGGGCTGGCACTGGCTGCAGTCCATCCCTGTGACAGGGGGATCCAGGCCTGGAAGGCATGTCCATCCCTGTGTCACTGTGGAGGGGCCGTGCTGGGACGCCAGGCAGCTTGTGGGGTCCACGGCAGCCGGACTCATCACCAGGCCACTGCTTGGGATGCACAGAGAAGGTACACAGCTGGGAGGGGACACAGCAGCTCTTGTGGGCATGCGAGGCGGGGACAGTCCAGCCCTGCCACAGTGCGCACTTGGACATGACACCCACTTTCTGTGTGGGACCATGCTGGTCACTTACAGCGAGGGAGGCCACGTAGCCAGGGCCGGACCTGAACACAGGCCCTGTGAAAACAGGAAACACCCAGGGAGCCAGAGAAAAAAGCTGGTTCTCCCACTCCGGTCCGAGGAGGCCAGAGCGCAGAGACTTCCAAATGGCTTCCTGGACACACTGGCCAGCGAAAAATATCTTTTCAAAAAACAACTGAAACCCACACGTGGGGAACAATTGGTGGAAATGGAGAGACCCAAGAGACCAATATTCTGGACCGGAGCCCCTGAAAAAATACCGCATTGTATGGAGCGCTCAATTTTTCTACATGAGGTCCTGAATTATTTTAGGTTTCCTTTTTTAGGTTAGAGAAAAGTGGTCAGCAAACTGGTCACCAGTCCAAACAGGCTGAGCTGGGCGGACATCATACAGAAGAGGCCGAAGTCCCCACTCAGGGCCATGTGCATGGGGACAGAAAGGGAAGGGCTGACACCTTCCCTCCCTTAGTCGTGGGCACTGTCCACTCAGACAGATCGCTCTGTCCAGCCAGTACTCATGGGGCAGGGGATGGAACTAGTGGAGCCAATTAACTGGCAAAGAACAACCATGGGGACCAATTAGGGTTTTAAATCTATACACAGAAAGAAAAAAGATCACATACATTTATTATGTTTTTTTGAAACAGGGTCTTGCTATATAGTGCAGGCGGAACTCATGGTGATCCTCCTGCCTCAGCCTTCTGGATGCTGAGTTTACAAGCATATGTCACTATGCCTGGCTTGAAATTTAATTTTAATTGTTGGCAGTTATACAGAGATTTTGGTCTTTGTGACCTGAGTTCTAATTTTTAAAGTTTGGTGGGAAAAATCTAATTTGGGAATCTGTAGATATATCAACCACTACTTATACAATAAAATTCTTTTTTTTTTTTTTCCTTCGTTTTGAGACAGAGCCTCACTGTGTAGTTCAGGTTGGCCTCGAACTCACAGGGATCCTGCCGCCTCAGCCTCTCCAGTGGGGATTACAGGCATGTGCCACCACACCTGGCTACAATAAAATTGAGATGTTTTCCTGCCTGGCCCCTGTGGGTCAGACTCAGGAGTCACAAGTGTGGAAAACTTAGCAGACCGATTCTGACACCAGTGATCTGGGAATTCGACTATGTCAGTCAACAGTTTCCCCAGGCAGAATGATTTACACAAATCGAGGCGTCCTGGAAGGAAGATGGTGGCCCTGACTGGTGTCCTGCCAATCTCCTAAGGAAGGGTGACCCTGAAGATGGTGGCTCTGGTAAAGGCACCCAAAAGCACCCACAGGGCCCAGGAGCTTGTGCCTCCAGTGAGCTGCACCAAGGCGGCCTAAGGGGGAGCAGGGGTCTCTGGGTGCACGGGGGGCGGGGGGAGAGGGGCGCTTATAGGCAACACAGGTGCTGGACAAACCTGGTCCTCTCCTGGGGAGACCACCTTACGAGGAAAAGCCACCCTGACAGGCCCTCCCAGGGAACCAACAGCCCGCAGGGTCACACAGTCACAGCCAGCAGCCAGGAAAGCTCCCATGACCCACACACCCGAGACCTTGATGAGGCCGCCGGAGCCAGTGAGTGCCACACCTAAGTCCCCTGGGCGGGAGAGAGGTACACGGGTGAGACTACTGTGGCAGAGGGGGGATGTGGAGGGGAAATGGGGTCAGGGCTGCCTGGCCTCCTGAAGTCAAAGATTACACGGGGATCAGGAGAGGCATCCTGTGGGTTTCTGACCTCTTCCCGTTCTCTGATTCTGGGGGAGTGGCAGCGGGGTCACTGAGCAGAGACACCCCGGGCCTTCGATCTTGGGTCTCTTGGGGTCTCCTGTCCCCCCTTCTTGAAGCCTGGCATGCTTGGTTAGCGCCAGTCTTCCTGTCCACTCCTACATGGATGCAGCACCAGGACCCAACCACCCCCGTGGCCGGGGCCCCTCCATCTTTCCTTGCCTCCCTGACTTCCGGCTTCGACTGAGTGAAGATGAGCCAGAGATGACGCACTGACTCCTGGGTGACTCACAATCTCTCCTCAGGGCTGATGGGTGCTTTGCTGTGTGGACGCCTGGGCTGGACTGGATTTCTATTCCCATCCACCCATCCCTGGGAAACTGCCATGCATGAGCCCCAACAAACTCCCCAGGAAAGAGCTGAGGCATTCTCCTTATTTTCTTCCTTTTGGTTAATTCTAATTTAAAAATCTAAACCGGATGTGGCAGTACATGCCTGCCATGCCAGCACTCAGGAGGCTGAGGCAGGAGGATCACCGAAGCCAGATGGGTTACACAGTGAGTTCAAAGCTACATGAATGACCTAGCGAGACCTTGTCTCAAACAAACAAACAAATCTACACAAATATGTTTTACAGTGAAGTCAGCTGAGTCTCACAATTGGTGTGGAAGAGCAGGACACTGAGGAGTCTGAAGGAAAGACTCAGGTTAGTCACGTCCCAAAGCACCTGTCCCAGGAGAAATGGTGACACAGGGATTAGGAGAGAAAGGGCACGCTGAGCTCACACACACACACACATACACACACACGAATGCACGCCTGCATGCCACAGAACCTGTAGTTTCTGAAGTCAGGGTGCAAAGAATTACATGCAAACCAACCACCTTCTCCTCCCTGGGCGGTGACAAAGTAGAGAATCTGCCGTCCCCGCTGCGGCTGGAGTTCTGAGCACCAAGAAAGAAGACAACTGTCAGCGAGGTGACCCAAAACACCGCCTGCCCCACCTGCATGGTGCGTGTGACCCCAGCATCCCAGGACGCCAAGTAGCCAGAGACCGAGCAGCGTGGCAGGTCCCGGCCAGCAGCCTGCTGAGCCTGACTGGTCAGCACTTGTGGCCCTGTGGCTTCTGTACGTCCACACCTGAATCCCCAGTCTCCGCCTCCTCCGGGAACTAAATCCTGTTCACTGAAATCTCTCCATCTCTCTTCAGCCCCACTCACTCAAGGGCCGCAGCTCAGCCCGGAAGCGCCAGGCAGGGAGCAGGAGCCTAGAGCCGTTGTTCGGGGAGGACACTGTCCCTCCCACGTACACTACAGAGGGCACATGGACAAGGTCAGCACCAGCCACAGCCCTGGACGGGGCTGGCCCAGGTGCAGATGCAAATGGAGACAGGAGATGGCACCGTGCAGAGCCCAGTGGGGCCAGGCCTTCCTGGACACAGGTGTCCCTGCCCCTGGAATGCCCACATGCTCCCCATGCTCCGCCTCACACTGCACTGTGGTTGGCGACCTCCATATGCTGAGAGGTTATCCTGGTCTTCAGACCTGAGCCTGTGTGTTTATTTATTCAATCAGTTTTACAGCCGGTTTCGCTCTGTGAGCAGGGTGGGAACCAGAGCGGCTTCTAGCGGCACCCATAAATCCTAAGCACACCTCACTGTCTTAGTGTGAAAATCAGAGGGGAAAACGCGGGGATGTGGGTGGCACACAGGTTGCCGTCACCCTGCTCTGAGCTGCCCTAGGTGTGTGACAATGCCATGCTGGGGACGCCTTAGAGGATGTGACCCTGGTCAGAAGCTGGATGACAGAAGCGACAGTCACCTCCAGCTCTGTGTGACTCTGCTCAGCAGTGGTGACACAGCGCATCAAGGGGAAAGCTGCGGGCGAGACTGGAGAATGCCTATCGTTACAGGCAGCTGAGTTAGACAGAAATACTACGGGCAGTCAGACAGGGCTGGGCCCTGGAGGAGCCAGTGCAGAAGCCCAGGGACCCTGCAACTCTGGGGCAAACAAACACCTAAGACAAAAGATAAATCAAATGCGCCCACATATTTCCTAAGGATAAATAAGCATCAGGGATTGATACTCTAAATAGGTCTCTATCCCCTGAGGAAGCCAGGAGTCACCACCCCAGCCCCCTACAGGAAGAGTCCCTGCTCTTTAAGCACGCCAGCCTGCTACGGGACTCGCTTTGCCCCCGATTTAATCAACCTTACCTGAGAATTAACCTTCTTGGTAGGACATCGTCCTGTCCCACCTCACGCCCACCTGGTGAGTTCCCAGGTTCTACCCACCTTAGACCTGTCTCACTTTGTGGTTTTGCTCTATCAAAGTCTCTAGAAAAGACAGAATCTTTGGCAACCCTCTCGGGACCTCTTCTGTCTCTCATTCAGACAGAAGCTTCCTTCTTCTCCATCAATATGTTCGTTCTGCGCCTAACCTCCACTGATCCTAAAATTCACTCTTCGATTTTAGAGAACACGAACTCATACCGGACATACAGTAGGTCAGGAGTTTCACTCCCCTACATCATTATAGGTAGTCCAGGGCCCCTGGGAGCCCTGCAGCTGCCCACTGGTGATGTGGGAATCCGTGAGGGTCTGCATAGGTGTGATAGGCCTCTCCTGTGCCTGGGCTCCCGCACTGCCTCAGGAGCCAGGGTGACAGGGACAAGGGGTGCTGGCAGTTGGGAGGACTTCAGAGTCGGGTGAAAAAGCTCTGAGGAAATGTAATCAAAGCCTGCGCCATCCTGGAGGGCGAGGCGCACACGCACACAACCTGCCCAACTGGTTCTGGGAAGCTGAACCCGATATTGCTGCTTTAGTGGGGGGTGGGGTGCGGGTCACCCAGGCAAAACCCAGGGAAGGAACTTGAGTGACTTTAATATCTTCAGCACAGCACTGTAAAAATTAAACGGTGTAGAATGTATTTGTAAAAGGGAAGAAAACGACAGGCAGGAAGGTGTTAGAACAAACCCACAGCGCACGGTGACGCTTCCCCAGTGTCCTGTTCTACCTGAACTGCCCAGGGTGCGGCCGCCCCCTGCAGAGTGGCCACTGCCTCCAGCTCCTGCTGCCCACTCTCAGCGGCACGCCTTCCACTCCTCTCTCTCGCCTTTCAGACAAACACTAGAACTACCAGTGAGTGTCAGGCTTGAACTTACCTGTGCATTCCACACGCAGCAGAAATAACCACGGGCGTCGCCTTTAATCTAGCTTTTCACTGGGAAGCTGAATCTGGTTTTAGACCTAAGAGGTTCTTAACAGGATGGGCCTCTCCTGAACCCTAGAATGTCAGTCATCCTAAGAATGTCGGAGAGCATCCCGAGAATGTCTGCTAGCTGGAAAACATTATCTGTTTGCACTATTGTGCTTGACAAAGAGGCCGTCTTAGAAAAACAAGCTACATTTAGCAGGGACTCTGGCTGCTTGCAGGCAGCCTGCACCAGGGCCTGCGTGCGAGCTGCTCGGTCGTACTAACCCTGCCGGATCTTCTGCTCAGCGGCTGCGATGCGTATAACTCTCCATCACAACCATTGCTCTGTTTTAACGAAGAAGAGAGAAAACCACATCAGTACCCAAACGAACCCACTGGCACGTGATCGGCAGCGGGAAAATTAGTAGGGAAGCCACACTCTCTCAGCACAGGGGGTGAAGGAAGGTTGGGGGTGATGTGAGGCCCACACCCCAAAGAGTTCCAGCCTCAAGTCCACACCACTCCAACTCGGAGAAAACCACATCAGGCTGGCTGTGTAACACACAAGTGGCTCTGGGTTCTGGGGCCGCCCCCTGGGGAGAAGCCCACGACCTGGGCCAGCGGCTTCCCACCCGGTTTAGGGGTTTAGGGCAGAGCTGCAGATTCTAGCTCTCAGAAAGGAGGGAAGGCTGCGTGCCAGGCCAGGGTGGGAGCCCATCAGATTTCAGGCTGGGAAATTACAGCCTGAGGACCGTCATGAGATCCAGAAACAGTTTCTTTTAATCTAAAATTAAATGAGCTCCTCAGCCAGGGGTAGGAGGTGCAGCTCTGTAATCCTGACACTCTGGAGGCTGAGGCAGGAGGGTTAAAAGTTCATGCCCAGTCTGGGCAACTTAATCCTGTCTCAAAATTAAAAAGGGCCCTAGGGTTACAACTCAGTAGGTTCAGTTCCCACCTCTGAGAAGGGAGGGAGGAAGGGTGAAGGGAGGCAGGGAAAAGCGTGTGCTAGACAAGCATCCTCCGTATTAGCTTTTTCTTTCTTCCAGGTTTCCTACTTCATTTTTCAAACTGAAAACAGAGGACAAACTAAGTCGCCCCAACGCGTCCTATGGGAATGAGGGAGGCGCTCGTTAGGGGTCCATGGCTCCCTTCGCCTCTGTCTCCCAGCCCAGGTCCCCTCAGCCCGAGCACTGGCTCTTCCTAGGGCTCCTGTCCTTCCATCCTGAACCCACTCAGGTTCACGTAAGAGCTGCGCACCTCGGGACGGAAGGGGAAGCTCCCACCCATGCGTCTGATAAGCAGGGAGGCAGGTGCCACGCGTCACAGGCGAGAGGCCCAGAGCCAGGAGGAAGCTCTGAGTGCGACCGAGGAGAATGAGTTAATCCACTGGCACCTTTGCCAACAAGATTGCTTGACATGGAAAAGCAAGTCAAGGGCCAGCTCGGTTTAGCCTAAATCACTCCTCTGCTATTTCTTTAGAAACTAGTTTTTGGAGCCAGCGAAGCAGCCGTCTCAGCCACCCCAGAGACAGAGACAGCGGCAGGAGGATCACAAGTGCTGAGGCCACACTAGGCAACTCGGTGAGGTCTGTCTCAAAATATAAAATTATGTAGACGGGGCTGGGAGTGCAGCTCCAGGGCACAGTCCTTGCTCAGCACACGCAAGGCCCCGAGTTCAATCCCCAGCACTATGAAAAAGAAAAACTAGTTTGGGGAAGAAGAAATGGACACAGTGCTACAGGCAGAGCCAGAACGGCCAGCAGACTTCACACAGACGAGGACAGAGCACCGCACACACGTCAACCCTCTGGCCCTGCCTTGCCTGGGTGACCCCTCCCGGTTCAGCCGTCCCTGGCTGACACTGGCTGCAGGGAGACACCGGGTGGTGACGTGGACAGCAAACACCCGCTCTCCTGTGCAAGAGAGATGTCCCCTGCAGGCCAGCCGGGCCGGGCCGCATTCTTACAGCGGGCTCACAGGGCCAAGCACTGGACATCCTCCTGACCCCGCCACCGTCTCCTGGGCGACTGGGATGGGTGGGCTGCTCCTACAGGACCGGAGCAGGGCTCAGAGGGCTGACAGGGAAGCGGCTGTCACGACACTCGGGTGGAAAGCGCACAGCACATGGCGTCTCTGACATTGGTCCCTGAGGTCCGGCTGCTTGTTTGCTCTGTGGGTCACACGCTATCAGGGGAGAGTCTGCAGCTCACCCGAACCCCAGGCCCCAATACCGGGCGCATGCGTTGTGACAAGCCCCTGCTCCCTGGGGTGACCTCCCAAACAGTAAGGGAGCAGCACCCTGGGACTGCAGCACAGGGGCACATTCATAAAGCTGCGAAGAAAAAGCCCCGCCAAAAGCTGTGACTCCGACAGTGACGGTGACGTGTGACCCGTCAGGATCTAACAACAGCCGTGCAGCGGCAGCAAACAAAGCGCTGGCACCACCCGGTGTGACCACACAAAAGTCCAGCATAATGATGAGTCACATTAGATTTCTATTTTTCTATGTGAGTCACATAGCAAGGCACATCTAAAGGCTGTTAGAGATGTGAAACCAACAAGCAAGGGTAAATCAAACACTGCAAGCGCAGCGCGTGGTGATTTGATTTAATTCTAAGAAAGATGGTCCGGAAAACTGAAATCCAAAAGGTGTTTCTGCCCAGCGCCACATCTACGTTCACTCATCCCAGCAAGGCTGGCCCCTCACCAGGTCTACTGCGAGGTGACAGTCTGTTCTTTTACTTCCTGAAAGAACAGGGGCACTGCTAGCTACGCCGTCACAAAAATTCTCACACCGCTAGGTGTGAGGCGGAAATCTCTGCGGAGAGATGACAGACCGTCTGCGTCTGCACAGGGCGCCCTGCAGAGTGCAGGCTCCTAGCAGCCAGCAGGTCTGCGCTTGGCCCCGACGGACGGACAGGACAACCTCGGCCCCAGCAGGACCCCGGGTGGGTCAAACCTGCCAGCGGGCATGCAGCACTCCTGGCTAATGACCCTCTTAATCATAAAAGTGCATTTTAAAAATGAGAATTTGTCAAATAATTTCAAAAAGCAGCAGTAACAGGGGAAGCACCGAACGTTCTGAGACGAAGTCCCCTTAGCTGGAAGCCAGAGCCACCTTCGTGCTAAGCCTGCTTGGGCAGGGGGGGCGGGAGGTGGTAGTTGGAAGTTTTCTTCCTGTGAGTCAAGTTCACACGTGTTCCGAAAATGCCGTTGTTTTCTTACCCCTTCCTGACTTTCTCGGAGGAGGAGCAGGGGTACATTTAATCTGAACGAGCCCAGATTAGCAAACAGGGAGGTTTTTATTAGGTGCCGTGCGTGACTGTGTTTAATTTTTGGGGAGAAATTTAGAGGCGTCCAGGCTTTTGGGCCCAGGTGGGTTCTCTGACAGCGGATCTGCCCATTTCACCTTGGTGGCACGGCTGCTTCCCAGGAGGCTGGGGTGCTGGTAGATGGACAAGGACGCACTGGGCCTCTGGCTGGTGCTGGGGGTCAAACCCAGGTCCCCCCTGCACACCAAGCACCAGCTCTGGCAGCGCACCATACCCTGGCCCGCCTGGGCCTTGGACAGCACCACGAGGTTTAGTGGAAACTCCGAATGTTACAGTCACACCACACAGTTAGGGTCACACAGCAAAACGCATGCAACTGTCTCACCCAGGCATAGGGACCCCCAGGCTCCAGGTCAGGCTGCGACTGGCGGGGTAACGAGGGGAGGGGAAGAACGCAAAAAGTAAGAGAAGGCGCCACGTGGTACATCAAAACACTGCGACCGTCCAGAAAATCTCAATGGAAAAACGCCTCCCAGGACTTCCAGGATCTTCAGCAACCACAAAAATCTAGTCCACCATGGCACCGGGCACTAGTTCATGAAGGCTGACATGGCTGGAGCAACCTTCTTCCTTTACACCACACATGCTCCTTAACTAAAGAACAGCTAACAGATGCCAGTTGTTAAATTTTAAAAATTACAATCCTGTTTCCTAGAGGACCATCCTCACATTTGCCAGGCCAGGAGGATCCTCCGCGACCTTCTTGGGGTTTACAGTAGCCCCGTGTGGAGCCCCTGTGTGGAGCTGAGGACTGCAGAAGTGACCCTGCATTAGAACTCCGGTAGGTCGAGATTTCAGTGTCAGGCGTGGGGCCCCTGCCGTGGAGGAGGCCACAGGCCCAGGCCGGGGGCAGCGAGTGCTGGAGCTGTCACCAACAACAGGGACTGCAAGCAGGCCTGCCATGCACCCTGGGCTTGTTCTGCCCCTATTAAAGTGAGTAGGTCAGCCAGGTGTGGGGGCACATGCCTGTCATCCCAGCACTCAGGAGGCTGGGGCAGGCGGATCACCACAAGTATGAGGCGCTACACAGACCCTGTCTCAAAACAAAACAAAACAAAACAAAACAAAACACCCTGAGTGAATGAATGAATGGATGTATGGATGGATGAATAGGTCTGATTCTCCTAAGATTCAAGTTCTGAGGTTTGCAAGGACAGTCTTTAGATCCAGTCCCTTGGGGGAAAGTCCAGGCTAACAGACCCTGCAGAGGAAAATGAAACACAGCCCTGGGACTTCCTGCCTGAAACTATACCGTAACTGCACCTGCTGCCTTGGTAAGGACCAGGGCCCAGGGAGAGAGCTAACTCACTTTCACAGGTAAGAGCTTTGAAAGTGAAAGCAAGGTCTGCTTCTGACATTCTGGGCTCTTTGGGGACAAGAAAGTCTCAGAATCTTAAGAAAGCAGCTGTTCTCTTCCTAGACAAACGTACATCACTGCAGACCTCACACAGTTTCAGGAGCACAGATCTGAAGATGAGATGTGTTCATTTGCATTTCATTTGAATTGTTTCTCTCTCTTCCTATTCTCTTGTGAGTCCCTATCAATCAGGTTTTAGGAGTTTTTTTGTTTTTGTTTTTTTTGGCTTATGTCATTACTGCTTTTTGTTGTTGTTTTGTTTCTTTTTTAAGACAAGCTCCCACTATGTAGTTCAGTCTGATCTTGAACTCATTATGTAGCCCAGGTTGACTTTGAACTTGGGGATCCTCCTGCCTCAGCCTCCTAAGCACTGTGATTACAGCTGTGCACCACCATGCCTGGCTTTACCAATAAGGTTTCGCTCTCACCACTGGCATCAGAAGTTCTCTTGGCAATGACCCTGGATGCTAAATCAGCTGGCAGTCCAGCCCTCCCCTGGTCCCTTCACTCGGCTTTCAGGACTTGACCTTCTGGCCCAGCTCACCAACTGTGACACATCTGTGCTCTGGTCCCAGACTTTGCCAACTGAACTTTGAATTTACATTTCTTTCTCACAGAGCGGGCTGTGACACAGGGATCTTGTGGAAGTCACGGCTGTATCACAAAGCCCAGGCACCTATGGGAGAAGGTTCCAGACAGCAAGGAGGCTCTCTATCCTGTCCTGCGGGGACCGGAACCGTCCTGCAAATCCACCCGTGTCTGCCTTAGTGCTGCAAAGATGGGGATACCACCAGCGTGGCTCAGCAGGCTGTGACAGTCTGTCAAATTAAACGCACACGGAGCCATAGGGTGGAATTACGGTCTCAATGCACGGTTACGGGAATGAGCCTGGGTCTCTGCAGCACCCTCGGGGAAGGAGAGGCTGCTTCAAGGTCCACTTAGGACCTGCAGGGGACGGAACTTCGGCCTTGCGGGAAATGAAGCTGACGCGCTCAGGGTGACCAAGATAAAGCAACAACAAAACACAGCTTCTCTGCCTCACCTCCCAGAGCACATGATCTACTCAAGCACGGCTGTGACAGCTTTTTAAGCGCTTAAAGAAAACACACTGACACACATGTGTGTATATAAATCATGAGTCATTAAATGCCCCGTGCCGAAGAGAATTCCCATCGCTACCGGAAGGAGAGGCTGGTGAGGTAGACGCGGGTGTGACCCTTTTTAGCTAGACAGCCTCCAGCAGCTATGCAAAGCCATCTCTGAATAATAACGAGCTTACAGCTACATAAACGGAGATTCCCATTTTGTTGTGTTTTGTCTTGGAGACAGGGCCTCACTTTGTGGTTGAAGCTGGCCTTGAGATGCCAGCTAAGCTGGCCTGGGACTCACTGCGACCCTCCTGCTTCTGCCTCCCACGTGCTGGGATGCCTGGTGTGCTCCACTACGCCCGGGAACCGAGTCTGCAGTTTTACGGGAAGTGTGTTCGAGTGTCTGCATATTAACAGTCCCTGGAGGACAGCCAAGATGTCCCTTCACTTGGGTGTTAAGCATCTCCTGAGTTAGGCACCGGCAGGCAGGCACGGGAACCAGGGAGGAGGGTGGGATGCGGGGCGGGAGGCAGGGCCCGGCCACTCGCTGTGCATGCAGACCCTGCCCGGTACTGACCCGCAGGCTGCCTCTGCTGCCCACCGATAGGCGCTCGTCCTCGTCCGAGGCCTGGTGAAAGAAAGGAGAACAGCTGTGAATGGCAGCACAGCCCACGACAGGAGCCGGCTGCCGGCCTCGGGGGACACGGCTGACCCCTGCCATAGCAGCGGTGGCCCGACCTCCGGGTGAGCTCAGGGGATGAGGGCCCAGGTCCACGGCAGCAGGGGCTTTGTCTGCCTCGGTCTGTTTCTGGATATTTAATTTAATTTCTTGAAGAGCCAATATTTACATCACAGGGAACTCAGATGAGTTACACCTAAGCCTCCAGGCTTATCCCTACGTAAGTCACCCACAGATACTGGGCAGCGACAGGCACTCAAAATGCACGGACTCCCAACACGCCCTGCTTACCACGGCTGGATTAAAACGCGGGAGGCTGGTCTCAGTCTTTGTTTAGACACTGACGCCAGCATGCTCGCAGCGTTAGTAAGGACCTACTGCAGCCACCCGGGGACAAATTAAGGCTCAGGTCGGGACGCCGGGTAGGGAGGAAAGTCGGGGTACTGACCGAGGGGAGCCTCCGGGATCTGCGCGAGTAGCGCTCGCTGTCCTCCTGCCGGGGCGAGGGGAAGAGCAGAGAGCGTTAGGGAGGCGCGGGGACCGTGGGCACCGCGCAGGACCGGGCGGACTCAGACCCAGTGCCTGCCACATGCTTTCTGGGCCTTTATTTAAGGTTTCAGACGGACCCCGGCGGGGAAAGCTTTCCTCTACGCAGTCCTCAGCACAGGAGGGGTTGGTGTGTTTCATTCTGGGGCCAGGAGCTCGGTCTCAGTCTTTCCAGCCTCTCGGACGGGACGGGACCTGTCTTAGCTCTAGGCAGGTTTCCGAGTCTGTCAGGCGGTGGTGTCAGCGTTTAGCCGACTTCTCCGAGTCAGCGAGGCGAGATAGTGGCTGACGGGGGCTGAGTCTGCCCTCCCTTCTATATTGCATGAGTTTTGGAGGCCACCAGGCGGACCTGCCTCTCCTGGGGCTGTCTGTGCTGGGGACACGGGGCAGGGCACACGGTCCTGGCCAGGTTCTGGGACACTAGGACCCTGGGAGGCCAGTGGGTCCAGCAGCCAGGACAGGAAGAGGTGGGCAAATTAATGGAGGAGGGAAATGGTGGGGCACCACCACCAGGTGGGGTCTCCTTGGAAGAGGGCTGGATGCCACTGGGGTGACCCTGCTCCCACCTGTTCCAGACAGAGTGGTCACTACGGGGCAGTTAGATGAAACACGTGGAGAAGTTAAAGGGCTTTTTTCACCCCACAGGACAAGAGGACCCAACTTTGGGGTACACAGAGCTTGGGGGGGGGGTGACAGGGAAGTTGGCTACAGTCCCAAAGAAATGGAGCCTGAGAACCCTGTGCTTCCAACTGGAGCCCCACAGGATGTGAGGGCCACGGACGCTTCTCAGGAAGTCCTTGTTCAGGCTTGGAGGGGCTTGGGCTTAGCCCCGTCCCCAGGGCACAGTCCTTTGCCCCTGGAAATTGGGGAGCCCCATGGGCTGCTGGCCAACAAATGTCAGTGCACACGTGGCAGCCGGGCCAGGCTCCATTTAGAGAGGTAAACATTCAGGTCCAGATGGGGCCAGGCCCGGAAGCAGACCTCTCGGAATTGAATTACTGTGCCATGGGGATCTATCTGCACGATTATACTGCGCGGAATCACATTATAAAGCATGCCAAGTCTTCAAACTGTATGCAAGGCCTACCATCCACTGTTCGATGTCACCCCATTTAGTATCCAGCCCATAATATTTCTAAGAAAGAAGGGAAAGAGAATTAGGCAGGAAGTAAAACAGCGAGGGCCCAAGAGGTTGGTGTGACATGCACTCCCACCACCCCACGCCTCCCCGCAGAGGTCCCCATGAGGGTCACATGCCAGGCAGAGCAGTCAGCGCCCCAGGCTACAGAGGAATCCCTGCAGGCCAAGGGGACCCCCACAGAGCCGCTGCTACCCCTGGCAAGCTGGGAGGGAATCACACTGCTCAGGAAGCCAGGAAGGAGGCAGCCAGTGGAGAGGGGCCGCCCCGTGCTGCCCCCCAGGTCTCTGTGAGGAATGAAGCGGAGCTCAGAGCAGCTGGGAGGCCTTCGGGTGGACCCTCAGTGTTGCCTGTTCACCTGGCTAACCCAGACCCCGGGGCATCACTGTCACCAAGTGCAGGGTCCCCACACAGAGAGCTAAGGTGGCCATAGCCTTAAGATGAGAAGGAAACCACTGGATGCTGGAACTACGGGATTGTGTTTGACATGGTTTCAGTCACCAGACTGCACGTTGCCGGGTTTAAAGCCCGAGCCTCTCAGCGGCCTCCTGTCTCCCTCTTAGAGGTGGCAGTGGGTAGGAAGTTCAGAAATCCGGGACGAGAAGTCAATAAGCCCATGGTACCCAACTGATATGAACAGCCACACGAGCCCTGGCTTCCTCTGCGAGCCATCTCCTTAGATTACAAATGTGTAAAGGAGACGAACAGGCAAACTCCTCACGAGTCCTGTTGTCACTTGGTCTCAGCGCGCGCACCAGCGCAGGGCCGCTCTGCCTTCGGCCAGTGGCTGTCCTGCCCTTCATCAACTCCCAGACTTTCAAACGGAGAACATAACATCCCCTGGTAGCTTAACCTCCTCTTTACACGGGCAGGAGGAAGATGTATCTTAAGGAGAGGAAGAGCTACAGGAATTCGTAAGTTACCGAATTCCCAAAGACCACGTAGCCAGTTTTTCTATCTTTTGCACTTTTCGCCCCATCCTATAGCTGGAGGAAGCACTGCGCATCCTCCAGGTCTTTCACTCGTCATGGGTGGCTCTGACTCTGGCTGTAGCCCATGTCACCCCTTGGAGGAGGACACCCTGGGGGCTGCAGGTGAGCGGCAGAGGTCACAAGATGCGCGCGGTGCTTGGCAGTGGGTCATGCAGCAGAAGCAGGAGCCAGGCCAGCGCAGGAGGAGCCTGGCTTTCAGAAACAGCTCGGATGCAAGAGGGGGCGCCCACTGCCTCCTCCCGCTGTCGGAGGAGGGCTGTGGACAGCCCGGCGTGGGTGATGGGGTGTGTGTGACTCTGGTGGCCCCGTGCTGTGGATTCCCGGGGCTCCGGCACTGCGTGCTGTGGGAGGTCACAGCCTGACAGTCCTCGCCACTGTCCCGGCAAACAGAAACAAGGAACCGGACGGGGATCAGGGACAGGAAGGGAGTGGATGCCATTGGAAATGACAGCTTGAGCCCTTCTAGCACTTGGAACAATGACATCCTGCCCTGAGGGGCCAGGGAGGGCACCCCGTCAGCCTTGGACCTGACAAGTTCTCCTGGACTCCAGGGAAGACAGAACTCAGTAAGGATTCAGGACTTGGGCCCTAGAAACTAACAGTGCAGACGGAACCTGTGTCTGCCAGGCTGAGGTCCCGGCCTGACTGGAACAGCGATGGGACGGGGATGATTCAGAACCGGGGAATGTGGGAACCCCACTCCCTGAGGGCCAGAGTCCCAGAGGCCTGCTCCCCTCAGTGCTGAGATTCAGGGACCAGTTTCTGTGCCCAAAGAGGGTTGTTCTTTACTTTGACACTAAATGAATTCAAACAGAAATCCATGACGGTCACAACCCAAACTCATCTGTGGGCAGGGCTCACTGTACCCCACTTCCTAAATCCTCAGGAAGCTGGTCTCTCCCCACTTCATTATTGCTTAACCCCAAATCCCAGACCCAGCTTCCTCGGAAACTTCCGCGCCCGGCCTGAGGGGAGCCCCTAGCCTGAGACAGAGGCCCCTGATACCCTACGGAATTCAGACGCTGGTGGCGGAGGGCAGGTGTATCTTAACCTGGTGGATTTGATTATTACATCTTCATTTTCCTTCTTACCTAGATTTTAAAACCAGTATCTAACAATCTCTGAACGTGTGATAATTTTTCTAAGAAAGCCGCCAAGGAAGATAATCTTTCTCATTCAGTGTATGATTTCAAAAGATTCCTTGAGTCCTAAACTGTGACTCTGTCTTGGAATTTTGTTGTTGTTGTTGTTGTTTTGCAGACTACTGTCTAAAACCTTGAGGAAAATGGAAAATGAGGATGAAAGTCGGGAAAAAGTGGGACTGCTGCTTCCCTCTGGGGGCTGGAGGCGAAGGCAGGTGACTCGGGGCCGTGCAGGAGGGAAGCCGGGAGGGGAGTTAATTCTACAGGGGACCAGGCCATGCAGATCAGGAAGTGAAGAGGGAAGCCTCCTACCTTTTGAACCTGGTAGATCTACAGAGACAGGGACACAGGAAAAAGGGAGAGAAACAGAAATCGGATTAAAACAGCAGGAACACTGGAAGGGTTCTGTAAGTAACCAGAAATGAATTCGGAGCCATTCTGAGAAGAAAAGAATGAGAACTGATAGAAAAGTAATCAGAATGTCTGAAGTCCTGTTGAAAGAATCAGTGATTTCCTCACTCGTCTGACACTGCTCCAGCCACGCTGAAGCATCCGTGGGAAGCCACGGGAGTCCCACTCTCACCGTGTGTGACACAGAAGAGTGTGTGACCCAAGACCATGCGCAGCGACACTGCCTCTCTCCACCCTGCACTCTGCAAGCTATCACCTGGGGGCGCCAGCCTCTGCCAATGGCTGGCCGCCGCCTGGACTGCTTCCACTCCTCTGGGTGTCCTCTGACCACCCGGGGCCTTGCAGCCCCCAGCATGTATGCACAGGTGCAAACAGGGTGTGTAATACTCAAAAACGTTTATATCCAAACACCCACCCCGGACCCACAGGGCCTCCCTTCCCGGACCCACAGGGCCTCCCACCCCGGATCCACAGGGCCTCCCATCCCGGACCCACAGGGCCTCCCTTCCCGGACCCACAAGGCCTCCCATCCTGGATCCACAGGGCCTCCCACCCCAGACCCACAGGGCCTCCCATCCTGGACCCACAGGGCCTCCCACCCGGGATGCAGAGGGGCCTCCCAGAGCGTATTCATTTCCCCTTAATCAACAACTTAAAATGCCAGTGCCCTGGGCTATCAGATGCTACCAGCGCAAACTGCTTGGCCTGTTCTAAGAATAGCTGGCCTGACAGGCCAGGGGAGGCAGACTGTGGAGGCGCTAGGGCTGCAGTGGCGGCTACTCCCATCTCCCCAGATTCCCACACAGACTCGGGACCCCCGGACCCAAGTCCCGCGGGTAGTAGCCAGGTGGCGGCTGCTGCCTCTTCCTGCAGGCTCTGTCTTAGGTTTGGCAGACGGCGCCTAAGTCCGGTACCAGGAGGTCACTTGGTTTCCAAGACACAGTGTGTCCCCACCACCCAGAAAGGGACAAGAGTGACGTCCCTCGCTGCTTCCCAGCAGAGCTGCCGGCCCAGACCCCTAACTTTCATTGGGAGCTTTCTGCAGGAGGCATCACCAGGGTCTGTGTCAGTCATTTCTACCCTTAAGTGAGGACAGGACCCAACGCTTTTCAGTTGTTTCGGTAAGGAACTCTCGCTCCTCGGGAGGGAGCAGAACCAGAGCCTGGGTGTGGGGAGCAGGACGCTCGGATCTCACAGACAGGGCCCAAAGGCAGCTCCCGGCTCCCCAGGACTGAGGCGTCCCCTACCTTGCTGTCTTCCAGGGCAAAGCTCAACACCCTGGAGTCAGCTCCAGAGCCTAGAACCCTCGAATAGCCTCCCGGGCCCCTCAAGCCCCTGCACGAAGGCAGAAAGGGCAGGAACAGGGGTGCACACAGTTTCCACCCCATCGGGGGCAAGTTCTTCCAGCTGCTGGCCCAGGGTGCTCACATTGCCCCCGGGCACAGCCCGATACATAGAAACCTCCGCGGGAGCCTAAGCTGAGCCAGGCCCTTCCAGCCAATGGCAATCTGTTCTCGCCCGACTAAATCTGAGTCCCTGGTTCCACAGTGAGACCTTGAAGATCACAGCCGGCTCCTTGGGCTCCTCGTCACCAGGAAGCAGGCCTGGGGAGGTCTCCCGGTGCCCATGGCAGCGGGGCAGGGCGGGGAGGCTGGCACCCCTGCTATGTGCACCCCTGACCTCAGGCATCAGCCACACCAATTCCAGCTCGGGCCATGTGACCGGGGCAGGTGCGTCAGTGGCAACAGGTGCCTGTGCGCTCCAGGCTGTGCCTAAAATTAAAACCGCCCTGCGGGCAGCAGCCAAGACCCCGGCGTTACCTCCTTCTGCTGCCGCTCCAGCTCCTTCATGCGGATCTCACGGGCCTCGGCACGGGCTGCTCGCTTTGCTGCAAGCCGGGCCTCCGCCTGCAACAGACCGGAAATCTGATTAGGGACCGGGCTCATCACGCTGGGGAGAAAGTCCTGTCCAGAGTTTCATAACCCGTGATGACGATGAATCACAGGCTCGAGGGAGCTGATGGGGTCATCAGGAGGCGGACTGGGAGTGACCAGAGCACAGAGGCCCTGTTCAAGCTTCTCCTGGGGCTGCAGTTACCCGGGACCCAAGGAGGTCCAAAAAATTACAGGGGAAATTCCAGAGGGAAACACTTTATGAGCTGCATATTTTTTTAGTACTGGGGACTGTGCTACATCCCCAGCCCCCGTTCATTCATTCATTGGTTTGCTCAAGACCGGGTCTTACAAAGTCCAGGCTGAGCTGGAACCTGTGACCCTCCTGCCTCAGCCCAATCCCACAGGGCTGGGATTCCCGTGTCACCACCACGCCCAGCTACGATTCCAAATCTTACACAGTGGACCATTTGGAACGCTCGTGCTATCCTGTTCCAGCCAGCTCAGGGTGTAAATCAACCCTGTTCCCAGCACCCCCTTGCCGGGCACACAACCTGCCCATTGGTCACTCAGTGGCTATCAGGGTGACCATAGTAAAATGACAGTGCCCCTGTTCAAGTTACCTTCCTGTGCTTAGTAACAGCCCAGGACTCCTGCTCCCCACCTCTCCTCAGCCTTGTGGAGTGGACGGAACCAGGAGGTCCAGCCTGAAGTCGGGCCCAGTCGCATTCCCTCAGGCGGGGGTGGGGGGCGGGTGTTGGATCTGTCCCCTGTCTCAGGACCCCCTTCTGCCCTGTCCCTTGCTGTGGGAGAGCCCGGCGCCCATGCAGGTGAGGAGCAGGTTTGAGGCTCCTCTCCCAGAGCTCGCTCTGCATAAATCATTGCTGCTTCTGACCAACATAAACAGCCTCCTCGGACTCTGTCAGAGGACAACAAACAACTCTGGCCGATGAACCTGTGTGGCTGGGAACAGAAGGTCCAGGCAGTCAGGACCAGTGCCTCACAGAAAAAGCTCTTGGGGTGCAGCTGCCTAGTTCTGTGGAAAAGCACCTGCCATGCCTGACACGGGCACTGCTGCCCACACCGGCACCCACACACGGTCTCACCTGTAATCAATCCTATGCTTATTCCTACTGCACATGATGGGTTTCTAACGTCCAACAACTACCCCCTCCTGCCATGTAAGCTCTTTGTGGGTTCGTAGCTTCCAGGCACCTGGCGCTCCCAGCAACTGACCTCAGGTTGGAGCTGCGGGGACGCCAGAAGGCCAGGAGAGGGGACGGATGGCTGGGCTCCAGGATCCCCCAAGGCCTGCCTCCCGCTTATCCACAAGCTGTGTTACAAACTGATCTCTACATGCTGATCCACGGGAGCAGTGCCCACAGCTGGCCGTCTCGAGGGCAGCTTGCTGGGGTCCTTGTGGGAAACTTACTCTACAGTGTGTTCTGCAGCTGTGGGTTTCTAGACTGGCTATGCCCTGAAGGGGCCTCCTGGGTCCATGAAAGGCCCCGCAGCTGGAGAAGGGAGAAAGGGCACCGGACACCCCACCTCTCACATGGGCCGGCACAGTGGCTAAGGCCACACCGAGAGCAGCTGCCTGCCCCGCCCTTGAGGCAGAAGATGCACGGCTCCTCCCACTCAGAGTCATGGCCAGGAACTGCAGGACAGCAGGGTCCAAGGGACAATGGCCAGGACACGAGCACAGTGACATCACCAGACAACCTGCTGGACAGGAACAAGCCTCTGGGTGAGGCCAGCAAGGAGTGCAGGTCGCCTGCGACAGGCAGAGCTTGAGCAGCAGCCTCGGCTCAGCAGCCGGGTGGACCAGCAAGGAGGGCAGGGTCCACAGGGCTTGGAGGGAGAGGGCACTGCAGTCTCATGATGGCAAGAAGCAAGTTCTGCCTGCATCAGGGAGCTGGGAAGGCGATGGCACGAAAGGAGTAAAAACGGGGACGCCTGCTTGGCGGGACACAGCTTGGGCTGGCATGGGGTTGGCATGCAGGAAGCCTGGCTTAGTCTGAATTCCTGCAGGAGGCCAGCAGCTGATCCCACTGGGACCGACTGGGATCAACTGGGCAGACTGTCTCCCGCTGTGGTGCCAGGAGCGAGCAGCCACCCTGAGGCTCAGCACTGCACGGGGCCCCACAGACCCCCGGACACAGTGCCTCTCCCGACTCTCACATGGGGACCCAGTGCTCTGGGACAGGAAGTGGGGGTGAGGCTCTTGCTTCCTGGAGTCCACCTGATGACCAGCCCAGCGGCCACGCCAAGGCCACGCTAAGCCCACACCCATCTGCTTGCCCAACAGCGACTCCCGGCAGTGGCCTGGAATGCCGGGCAGGAAAACCACACAGAGGCTCAGTGACACGGCTCCTCCCAGTCAGACACAGCCATGAACAGCAGGGTCCAAGGACAATGGCCAGGACAACGTGACCAGGGCAATGTCAGCAGACAAGGTGCCAGACAGGGACGGGTGTCCACTGGACCTGAAGTGCAAAGAGCTCAGGTACCTCCGAGTCAGCTGGAGGCCCAGGCGGCCCTGGGGTCAGTGGCCAAGGGCACTGTGCATTGAAGCCCTCCCAGAAGGCTTGCGTATGGCCACCCAGGAGCGTGAATCACAGAGGGCCTCTCCGCCACCTGAGAGGACAAACCCGGGATGCATTTTAGGGCCACACGGTTAAGTGTGGTAAATCTCACACAAGCTTCAAGGTCACACGGTTTGTCCTACATGAAAACCCAACATGCACAGAGCTGAATAAAAGCTGGATCACAGGAGATGGGCAGAGCTTCTGCAGAAGGGAAGGAGACCCAGAGAAGAAGGTGGCATCCGAAACCCAGCATCGGAGACGAACCCACACTTTTCAGATGAAGAAACACGAACAGCAAATAGAAACGTGAAGAATGTCCAACATCACGGGTCATTTGAGAGATGCAAACTAAAACACCGAGATCCCACCTCACCCCGGAAAGAATGGCTGTCATTGAGAAATCAAGCCGTAACAGACGCTGGAGGGGCTGTGGGAAAAAGGAACCCTTCTCCACTGTTGGTGGGAGAGCAGACTGGTGCAGCCACTGTGGAAATCAGTGTGGAGATTCCTCAAAACCTAGGACTAGAGGTCCCATTCAAGCCAGCTATTCCCCTTCTGGGTATCTTCCCAAAGAATGAGAAACGTGTAACACAGAAATACATGTGCACCCATGTTTCTAGCTGCACAATTTGTAATAGCTTAGAAACAGTCCAAATGCCCATCAAGGGAGGAATGGATAAAAAAAAAAAAAGTGTATTTTAGAGCTGGGTGTGGTGGCTCACACCTGTAATCCCAGAACTCAGGAGGCTGAGGCAGGAGGATCCTTGTGAGTTCAAGACCATCCTGGGCTACAAAGTGAGCTCAAGGCCAGCCTAAAGTGCACAGAGAGACCCTGTCTCAAAAAGACCAAAAAAAAAAAAAAAAGTATTTTTATACAGTGGAGCTCTACTCAGCCACTAAATGGGTGCAACCTGTGATACACTCATACGTGAAATAAATCAGACACCCATGTGTAAACACCAGAATGTCTCACTAGCACGATGAAGCTGAAAGAAACAAGCATATGTCTGTGTATGTATGTATAATAAAATAGTTAAGACAGTTACACCACTGATTTCCCTGACATCATCGAAGACAAAGATTCGTGCTGGTATTGTTTGGACAACTGAATGCAGATGTCTTGTGCTCTGGGTGAATGATTTTGGTAAAATGGACTTATTAAAAAAAAGGATGGGGGTGGGAAAGAGATGGGGTGGGAACGAGGGGGTGGGGAGCACAATGGGGTGCAGAAAGACCTGAGGTGTGAGCCACCCACATGCCAGGGAAGGGGACCCTTGTGCACCATGCCACGGGCCAGTACCTCGAGCGCCTCTCCCGGCTCCCTTCCGCTTCCTGCTCTCATCTCGCAGGGGCAGGGTCTCTGGTCACCACCCGCAGCACTAGCCCCCAGGGCAGCTGGGGAGGGGCTTTGGAGGCGCAGTTTGGGCCCCGGATTCCACACAGAGACACCTCTGCTGGACTGAGCCAGGGCAGTGTGGGAGGACTCCTGCTCCCAGGAGCCAAGGAAGGTGACCCCGGGACCGAGGTTGCACCTGGGGCCTCGGGCACGAGGGGCCATGCAGGGCTGCAAGCCAAGGCCCCACTCGGAGCCGAGCAGGAACTCAGCTCAGGTCTGCAGGGCCCAGGGGGCCCCAGGTTCCAGGAGTGGGGCAGGCAGGGGACAGGGCCAAGACCACAAGTCACAGGCAGAGGCTCGGCCAGAGTCAGCTGAGCGCCCCGGGGCCCCCAGGACAGTCTTGCAGGCCTGTGGCCGGACACCCCAGGGAGACCCTCTGCCGGGAGGCGGGGGATGGGGGCGGTCCACCACATGGAGGCTGGGGCAGGAGGATGCAGGGCAGCAGCAGGGCCTGGAGCCTCCAGAGTGCGGCCCAGAGGAGTGTGAGCTGCAAGGGGCGCAGGCTGGAAGCCAGAAGCCGGTGCCCTCGTCCTGGCACTCATGCCCCGATCTCACAGACGGAACCAGCACAGCCGCCTGCCCCGCGCCTCAGGGCCCCCCATCCACAGCAGCTGGGCCAGCAAGGGGTCCCTGAGGCTCTGGACCGGTCCCATGCAGGTGGCATCTTCACTGCGATGCAGCCCGGACTCGCTGAGAGTGAGACAATGTCACCATGGCCTAAGCCAGTCTGGCTGGGAAGAGCCATGGGCGTGTGTGGGGCGGTACTGAGGCCGGTAGGGGCCTGGGGGACCCTGGGGCTCCCCGGTATCATGCAGCAGGACCGGTCAGGAGTGTGCAGACTCCAGGGCCGGGCCCCAGACTGGCTCGGGGGTTCAGGCTAGGGTTGGGGTGACAAGGCCGCTGCCACCCAGGGCCACCCACCTCCTCAGGATGTGGCAGCTTTCAGAACTGCAAAGACGCAAAAGGGAGAGAGATGGGGGGAGGGCGGCAAGAAAAGGAGGCATCCAACCCAGAGGGCTGGCTGCGGAG
>PVLA01007603.1:8935-44808 GCA_004027455.1 Hydrochoerus hydrochaeris | reverse complement strand
GGCAATGGGACAAAGGGCAACAGCAGCCCTGCAGTGGCCTCCAAAGCAGAGCTCTGGACAGCTGGACCCTGAACCCCTTTACACCTCGTTTTACTCCACCCGGGAGAGACTGAGGCCTGGAGAGACTTCAGACACCCCAAAGACAGCGCAAGCACAGGCCTTGGGGCTGCCAGCCCCACACGGCCTCTAGGACCCCTGGGCAGCAGTGACCCTGGGCCAGCTGGGGCAGTCTTCTGAGACATGTGCTCCAGGGTGCCAGTCTGGCTAACAGCAGAGACACCCTCCGTCACTTCCTCAGCAGGCGGTGGAAACCCAGCTCCCTGGGTGGACGGGACCCTTGAGGACGGCCGTGTGGGAGACACCTGTCCCCATACACTAGATCGCAGCAGAGCCCCTGGGGAGGGTGCTGGCTGGGACCTTGAACAGAAGGGACCACTGGGAGTCTGCTGCCTTCCTGGTGTGTCTGCACAATGCCCAGCAGGCAGGGGCCAGGGTCATCCGCCAGCCTAGGGGCTGTCCCCACACAGAGGCTGTGCTTTCAGTGGCCTCCAGGCTTTGGAATGGGGAACTGAGAGGCCCCGCTGTGCCGGCACTGTAATTTCTAACCTTTCCGGGGAAGTTTTAAGGATGGGAAGGAATCTCCCCCCGGGCCTGGAATAGGACGCTCCCGTACCTGCAGCGCCAAAAAGCGGGGCTCCCTCTCCAGGGCCGTGTCCCAGGAGGAAGCAGGAACAGGGACAGGCTCAGGCCCTGAGTCCTCACACCTGCAGGTCACACTCGGCCAGTGTTAACAGGGCCACCACACGCCCTTCCAGCTGCGGAGTGACAAAGTCCCCTTCCCAGGCTGCCTGTCAACAACATGTGACGACAGCCACTGACCTCCGTTTCTATGGAAACACCCACCACTCACAGCAGCCGGCTCTAAAAACATGGCAAGCACAGTGGCTGAGGTCCCCAGCTGCCACCTGCAACTCATTTCGGTCCCTAAGAAAATGCTCATCTGTTACCCAGGGGTGGTGCTAATCCCAGCACTCGGAGGCTGAGGCAGGAGAATTGCACTGAGTTGGAGGCCAGGCGCCAACATAACAAGACCGTTCTCCAAAGACCTCAATAAATAAATAAATGAAGACACAGGGGATAGAAAGTTACAGACTGAGGATTAGCTTCATTTATATTCATTCAATTTACTTAAAACACTATTTCTATAAAAATTAATGGAAAGGAATTTGATGAAAAATTATGATGAACTTTCCAAAAAAGCAGCAGCCTCAGAGGAGTCATTCCCTAGCTGCTGCTGCTGCTGCTGGGCCTGAGCCCTGGGGTGGAGGAGCCAGTGCTCCAGGCCACAGCTGCACCCCGCCGGCTCCTGCAGGCCGTGCCGGGAGACCCCTCTCTTTGGGCCCTATGCGGGCCAACTGCGGGACCTGGAGAGGTTACTTATTCTGCTAGGGCAGTTGAAACTCGGCCCTTCACTCTGAGCTACCCCACCCAGCCTTTCTTCAGATGTTTGGGGTCTTGCTAAGTCACACAGGGCTGGGCTCAGACTCGTGATCCTCCTGCCTCAGCCGCCTAGAGCTGGGATTTCAGGCGTGTGTCACCATGCCCTGGCCAAATGACTAATTTTTGAACATCAGCCGTCACTGTAGAAATTGGGGAGGGACAAGCTATGTGCAATCTCCACGAACTTCCTTCTCTGAAGTTCAGCGTCTCTGACCTAAGAGCTTCCTTATTCTCTGGACTTACTGTTTTCTACTTTTTATCTGTTCACCTTTTTTTGTCTTTTTGAGACAGGGTTTCACTATGCCGTTCAGGCTGACTTTGAACTCACTATATAGCCTAGGCTGGCCTCAAACTCACAGTGATCCTCCTGCCTCAGCCTCCCCAGGGCTGGGATTACAGGGGTGTGTCACCACACCCAGCTGGACTTTGGACTTCCTGGTATCCTAAAATGATTTTTGGATCTCTTCCTTTCCTCATTGGAATGGTCATGATTTTGCTTTACAGAATCAGCTTCTTTAAAGGGTATTTCACTAAAATAACAAAGGTATGAATCAGAAACAAACAGAGGGAGTTTCTTTATGCACGCAGTGGGGGGCCGTGCTCACCCACCCCAACCTCACGGGGCAAACCAGGGCCTAGGAGCCATCTACACTCTACCCAGCAGCAGGACTGCTCCTTAGTTTCTTCCACACGAATGAATTTCTACTCTTGCTGTTCATAATTTCCTTCTCTCTCTTTTTCTCATTTTTTCTTTTGACAGGGTCTTACCCTAGTTCATGCTGGCCTGGAACTGGAGGTGATCCTCCTGCCTCAGCCTCCTGAGTGCTGACATTACAGGCATGCACCACCACAGCCCGCTAATCCTCTGCTTTATTTTTTAAGAATTCACTGAACATTCTCCTAAGAGCACCGAGTACGGAAGCAATGGATGAAATTCAGATTTCCTGCCTGCACTCAGGAGCAGGGACTTGTGTCTTTAGAGGCCACCCAAGAGAGAAATCCTGCCGCCAGGTCCTGGGATGGCGAAACCCTAAGCCTCCCTGGGGTGGCCGCCGCCTACCACACAGACTTCCTGCCAGAGCAGAGGCCCTGTCAGCGCAGGCCTGGAGGGACCCGCTCCTCTGCCTTCAGCACTGCTGCGGGGCCTGGGAAGCCCCAGCCTGGCTGAGCCGTTTCCTCTTCTCGGAGAGATGGAGATAAACTCTGAACCCCTGGCCAAGCTGAGCAGAGCAGCCTGGGAAACAGCACTCCCCTTGCTACCTACAGGTATGGGGGGCAGGCAGTCCAGACAGAGTTAACTGTGGATTTGAGACCGCTTCTCGCTCTGCAGCCCAGGTTGGCCTTGGACTTGCAGTGATTCTCCTGCCTCAGCCTCCTGAGTGCTGGAATTACAGGCACATGTACCACCATGCTCGGCTAGGCGGAAGGTTACTACACAAGGAGCGGGGCAGGACCGCCCAGCAGGGGAGCCTGGTACCTTTCCTGGAAGTGAATTTCTAGCCTCGCTGCCAATCATTTAATTTTCTCTGAGACAAGGACACCTCGTTCCTCCCTCGCTGTGCTGGAAACACAGCCAGGGCCAGCCAGCTCTGCGGGCCGGAAGCCTCCAGGCCGCTCCTGTTTCTCTAGGGCTCGGAAAGTCACACCTCCTGGCTGGGATCAAGGAGGACGCACAGGTCAGAAAGGGTGGTGTCTGCTACTTCCCACTAATAAACACGCAAAGAAAAGGAGGTGTCGGTAAAATTAAAAGTAGCTGGCTGAGCATGATGCTGCCTGCCTGTAATCCCAGTGTTCAGGAGGCTGAGGCAGGAGGGCAGATTTGAGTTCAAGGCCAGCCTGGAATACTCGGCCAGACCCCGCCCTGAAAACGAAAGCAAACTGGTGGAGCACCCATTAGAATAGTGTAATACAAATCACTTCTCTACTACAAAGTATTTGTACTTCAGATTCAAGGGATGCTAGGTTGGTTTTGCAGCTGTTAAGCTACAGAAGCAAGGGGAAGCCACTGCAAACACCAACCATCCTGGGGAGAATGAGTTTCACAACACACATCTGTTGCTGGGTGGATTTCTAGTTTGGCTTTTTATTATTGTTTTGTGTATTTTTTATTTTGGGTTTATTGCTTTTGGAATTTGGCCCAGGGTGGAGAACCAAAACTGTGGTCTATAATCAGATGGGGAGCGGGAATTACTAAACCATGGAAACCAGGCACAGCAGTGCATGCTTGGAATCTCAGCCACTAGGGAGGCTGAGGCAGGAGGATTCCAAGTTCGAGGGCAGCCTAGACAACCAAAGGAGGGAGACCCTGTCTCACATATAAAACAAAATGGGCTGGGCCAAGAACCTCAGTGGTAGAGCACTTGCTTAGCACGCACATGGCTCTGGGTGCTATCAAAAAAGAAAACACACACACTCTTGGCCATGTCCACGGACTTTTTTTTTTTTAATCTGGGAGAAATTAACTTACTAAATTTTATCTAGATGTTCATTTTATCTACGAAAATGAGCCTCTGTGTTTACAGTGAGACCCTGCCTCAAAAAACAAAATCCTAAAACCTGAGCAGCCTGGAGCAAACACAGTAAGGAAATACAGGTCCCCCTTGCAGTGTCCACCCTGGCCGGGTGCCGGACAGTCAACCACCGCGGGCTCGGCACTCATCTGCTAGGTATGAGCAGATATTCTGGAAACATGGGAATGAGTAACTGGCAGGGGCGGGTCATAAACAATCCCCTGTGACTCAGCGTCCCTCGGGTGCGAAAGCCTCAGAACATTGCCTTTTGAGGAGCAGGCGTCCACCCTCCCTCGGTCTCGGAACTGGGCCCTCCTCAGGTAGGGCTCGGCCCAGCTTGGCAGAGACGCAGCCCCACAGCTATAAATAACTTGGTTTCCTGTGCTCAGAGCAAGTGGCAGTTGAGACAGCGAGGTCTCTCTGCAGTTTGCTAAGGAGGTTTCCGCTGTGTGGTATTAGTTCAGCCTGAACAGAAACTCAGAGAAAAAGGGGAATTTGGTCTCTCTTTATCCAGCAGGATGCTCTGGGTTTTTTTCTCAATTTTTTTTCTTTTTTTTTTTTTTGAGATGGGGTCTCGCTGTGTAGTTCAGACTGGCCTTGAACTCACTGTGTTGTCCAGGTTGGCCCGGTCCTCCTGCCTCAGCCTTCTGAGTGCTGGGATTACAGGGCTGTACCACATGCCCAGCCTCCTCCATCCACATGAAAAAACCTCCCCACTGCCTATGTATCTGTATTTTGCTCCTACTTACTTATATTCTATTTTGCTTCCTATTTACCTGTATTCTATTGTACACATATATGTATATTTCAGTTTCTCACACAAAAGGCTGGGCGTGATGCTGCCTGACTGTAATCCCAGTATTCAGGAGGCTGAGGCAGGAGGGTAGATGTGATACTTAAACTCTCGTGTGTGACTCAGCTCACTTGACATGCATTCCGCCTGTGAATGAACACCTCAGATTTATCCTCCTTTTTGGCAGAGTAGTGTCCCACTGTGTGTAGATACTGCATCTTCTTTAGCCATTTAGCTACTGACGGTACTGTGCTGTTTCCAAGGTTTGGCAGACATAGCTGAGCTGCCACAAACACGCGTGTGCACAGGTCCCTAAAACACTCTTAACCAGAAAAGACCTAATTCCCTGCTGTGACAGCAACTCAATCTTATAACCAAGTGTCAGGATGCCAGTGGCTGCCAGGACTGGGGTCTGGCCCGGGTTCCCACGACAGCAAACTGGACAGACATGTATGTACGGTCTACCCTGACACCCTGCCCAGGGCCGAGCGCATCTCAGGATGTCGAAAGGCAGAAGTGACACAAGCTCCACTGACACAAGGAAGTTGTGACAGCTGGGGGAGCACGGGTTCCACAACTGCTGGGCTGTGGGGCCCGCACAGGTGGGCTTTCGAAAGAGCCCTGGTCCCTGCTCAATCAGATCTGCTTCCACCGCACCCACTGGAGTCTGGCCACCAGGCGCCAGGGACACAAGGGTCACGGGACAGGAACACAATGCGAAAGCCAGTGGCACCAGCCGGGTGAATGGCTCCCCACCAGCCTCCAGCTGTGTCCCCACTCTGGGCCCTCTGGGCTGGGGCCACTGTGATTTCTGCTCTCCACACCTCTCTGGATAAAGTTTTCACTGCTATTTACAGACTAAAACCAGAGCCCAACGCCCCACAGGTTCACAGTTCCCTACTAGAAACCCCGGGCCACACAGGCAAGACGCAGTTAGCAGGAAGCTTTCCTGGGTTTGGAAGGCAACGGACACGGCTCTGTGAATTCTGCTGGCCCCAGAGTAACAGCCGGTACCCAACCCAGGGCCAGGCTGCAGAGAAACACGAGGATTCCCATTCGGAGCAGAGACAGACTAAAAATAACTGCCCTGGGTCACAGCAGGCCTCACTGCCGACGGATTCCGCCATACACTCACAAACGCATGCACATGTCCATGCACGCACACTCGTGCACACCCACACGAGTACACACACCCCTTGCAGGTACTGGATTGTGACGATGGAGTGAGGGAAGAGGTGTGGGCCAACACACACCCGGATCTGACCCCCTTCTGGGTTTTCTTCACCTCCTCACTTCCGGCAGCACCTAGACCTGGTGGCCTGGGCAGGGCCAGGTGTTGGGTCAGGGGTGCCCCTGCCTGTCACTGCCATGGTTCTCCTCCTGAACCCGTCCTGCTGCCTCCCGGCTCGGTGCTCAGTGGGTCTCATGCATGGAATCCACAGCACCTGTGCCTTCCACAGCCAGCCAGGCGGCTCCACGAACCAGCTTTGGGCAGTTCAGTTGTCCCTGCCCACGTGGACCCCTGGGTCTCCCTGCAGGTTCCCAGGGCTGGAGAAACGAGACAGACTGGCCTGCAGGAACCAGGTCCAAGCCCAGCCCACTGCTGGGGCTGCACGGGAGGTCACACAAACAGCACACACAAACGGACATCTAATCCCAAAGCCGGCAACGGGTAAAAGCGCTGGCAAGTTGGGTGCGGTAGTGCACACCTATATTCCCAGCACTTTGGGAAGCTGAGGCAGGAGGATCCCAAGTTCAAGCTCAGCCTCCTCACTTAGACCCTGATTCGAAATAAAAAGGGTCTGAGGAGGCAGCTCAGGCCAAAGAAGCTGGGTTCAACTCCCAGTACTGCAACAAATAACTAACACCCCTGCCAGTCCTCAGCAAGGAATTTAATGTTCAGATGTGCATTCATCAGAATCAGAATCGGCTCCTCTGCCTCACTGATGTCCCCTAGTGAGGTCCCCAAGGCCGCAGCCTGGTCCTGTGAACAGGCCCCTGGCTGAGGGAGTTTCGGTTCTTCAGCTCCTGCACGGCCAGGCTGGACTCCCGGACTAATCGCGTTTTCTTTCTAAACTTCATCGTTTTGCTTTCAAATAATTCCACTCAAAATTAACCGCAGACAGCAGGAAAGCGGGAGATCACCAGCCTCCCCACGCTGCCCCTTCCGGGCCCCAGGCCGGAGCACCCCACACCCAGGCCCGTCCCCGCCCTCACCAGCCGCTGGGCCTCCGGACTCAGGCAGTCGAGCTCCGCGCTGTCCATGGCGCCGCGTCGCCCTCGGCCGCCCTAGCGCTGCCGCATCCCGCGCGGACCCGTCCACGCCGCGCGATCGCCGAGGAGCAGCCGGGACGCAGGTGGCGACGGGCGGGAGCGGGGTGGGGACACGGCCGCCCCGCCCCGGTCCGCCCACGCGGGCGCCGCTCCCGCGCGGGCCTCGGGCCGCCCCCGGCGCCCACGTGGGTCGCGATCCCCAGAACCTCACGCTGGTCTCGCTCCTAATTCTGGGCCCGAAGCCCCCTCGGCCCCAGCGGCCCGTCTGTCAATCACCACGCGGGCCCGCCCCTCCGGAAGTGGGACGTAAACTCCACCGCCCGCCCCGCCCCGCCCCGCCCGAGTCTCGGGGGAGGGCAATGTGCGAGGAGTAACCCGGCGGGGCGGGGCCTGCGTGGGCGTGGACCTATGCTGGGCGGGACCTGGGAGAGGCCCTAGAATTGGCCAGGCATGTCTTAGTGGGCGGAGCCTCTGATGGGTGGGCCATGTCTTAGAGGGCGGGACCTAGGCGGGGGCCTTCGGATTGGCGGGACATGTCTGAGTGGGCGGGGCCGAGCCCGGACGCACCTGCTGCCCGGGGCGGCACGGTCGCCGCTGAGCCCCAGGCGTTTGACCCGTCCCTGCACCCCACGTCCCGGTGACCCGGAAGCCACAGAGCCCCGGCCTGGCCCTCTTTTCCTAGGCGGCTGCAGGAAGCCAGAGAGACCCCAGGTCCCCGTGGAAGCTTTACAGCCCCCTTCCTCCGCGCGCCCCGGGTTACCGACGCACGCCCGCCCTGTGCTCTCCCCTGCGCGTGCGCGGGCCCAGCGCCCGGCGAGGGGCTGGAGGGACGTCGGGGTGTCGGGGTATCGGAGGGATGCGGCGGGAAGACGGGGCGCCGCGCCTGCCTGGGAAGCAGCAGCCCTCGGCGGAGGCACTGCGCTGCTGCGATCCCAGCAGCCTGAGCTGCGTGGGGAGCCCCTTCCACAAACCAGAAGAGATCAAACCTAAACAAATTTAAAGTAGGGCTGGGGATTTAGCTCGGTGGCATAAGCAGCTGCCTGGCAAGTGCGAGGTCATGAGTTCGATCCCCCGTACTAAAAATAATAAATAAATAAATAGTAATAATAAATTAAAAGCAGCTGGGCGTGGTGGCTCACGCCTGTAATCCCAGCACTCGGGAGGTTGAGGCAGGAGGATCGTTGAGAGTTCAAGACTAGCCTGGGCTACAAAGTGAGCTCAAGGCCAGCCTCAACTGCATAGTGAGACCCTGTCTCAAAGACAAGATAAATAAATAAACAAATTTAGAGCTGCTGTAACAATTCTTCCTTAGCTAAGTTTCCATGCACTGAAAAAGTAATTTTCACTACATAAGTAAGGGTGGGGTCTATGGAATGGATCGTGGGCAGCAGTTATAATTTCACTAGTGCCAGGGTTCCCAGGGGATACTGGAAGCCACCTGTGTCACCTTTGAGTTTTCCACCCTGCTGGGGCAGACTGAAGCTCCCTCTCCTCCCCACCTCTGTGGCCCCCCTCTTGCAGAGCAACGTGCCTGGCCAGGCCTGGTTTCCCCTTCCTGTCCCCCAGCAATGCCCGGAGACCCTGGCTGCCAGCCCAGGGAGGTGCCAGCTTCCGAAGTGGCTCAGGGTAGGGAGGCAATAGGCCTCAGACCTGCCTGGCTGGTTACCAGGCCTAAGGCTCAGGGTCCCCTCTCTGCAGTACCCCCTGAAGCTGAGGGCTGTGGGCACTGCACACTGCTGAGGGGGCGCCAGTAACTGGCTGCTTCTCCTGCATCTATGGCATTCATTAGGTCTCATACCTAGAGAGACCCCAAGGGCGCGATGACATCTTAAAGTGACACTTGGTCACCTGGCCGTCTGTTTCCACAAGGTGCACAGCATTCCTGGGGGCCAGGGCCCAGGCTTGGGGACACAAGGACAGGGAGCATTCTTTAAAGCCCTCCCTCCTCGGCTGGGACCTGACTGAGATTCCTACCCCATTACGGCCCCTGTGGGGATACGGGTGCACTTGAAAGGAACAAGGTAGACAAACTTAAGATTTTCGCATTCCGGAGTAGCCCGGAAGAGAGCCATGGCTATGGGTCTCTCGGAGGCTTCCTGAAGCCCTGGCCTAACTGCTCCATGCATACCAGGCACCCAAACTTGCAGATGTGGGCTGGGCGTGGTGGCACACGTCTGTAATTTCAGCACTCCGGCAAGTTGAGGCAGGAGAATTGCTGTGAGTTCGAGGCCAGTGTGGGCTACACAGTAAAACCCTGTCTTTGTAACACTCCCTTCCCTCTCCTGAAAGTGTAACTCACCATATCCACTTTACAGTAAGTTTTACCTGGACTTCTACAGGGCCTGTGGGTGTTGTGTTTTGTTTTGTTTTGTACCAGGGATAGAACTAATGACCTCATGCTTGCCTCAGGCGCTTACAGGGCCTGTGTGTCTTGACTGAATCATTTCATCAAGGGCACAAAGGACTCAGGAAGTGAGGGCTGGTGCCTTGTGCCAGGCTCTGGCTTCCTGGTGAAACTAGCATTCCTCCAGCTGTGGGGGCCACATCCTGCTGCACCAGCCCAGCCTGTCCTGTGCGGGCCCCCAACCTCAGGATGTTCCCAGCTCCTGGAGCAACATGAGGGTCTGCACTGAGAGCAGGACACTTGACGCATCCTCCTTGGTGGCTGTATTGACACCTAGAGGTCATGAGAATAAAGTGCAGGGAGCCCACATTTGCCTTCCATTAAAGTCAATGCAAGTGACTCTCTACTGGCCCCTCCCTGAAGCCCCCTGGAGGCAGCACCCCAGTGATTTAACAAAGCAGACCAGCTGTGAGGATGGTAACTGGAGACTGGGACCTGCAGACTCAGGCTGGGAAAGTCCCCTGAGAGGTCAGGGTAAGAGGTGTGGTCCTAGAAAGTGACAATCTGCAGGAGGGAAGTGTGGAGGCCTAGCAAGTTTTCACTCCAGTGCTAATGGCAGCTTGATAGTGTAACAGGAAATCCTTGGTGGTACTGCAGAAGAGCTGCGTTAGGTAGAGTGACAGGCAGACAGGGCCAGGCCCAAGACAGAGTCACAGCAGAGAGAAGACGAACCAGCCTGTGGTTGAGGACTGAGTGACAGAAACCAGGCTCAAGATGGAGCTGCGATGGCCAGGCCTGCAGCCTGCCCAGAGATAAAGGGCAGCTCAAAGTGAGGCTCTAACCTGGCCTCTGCTCCCAAAAGCTACAACAATGTAACACATGCTGTAAACAAAGTAACACACACTAGAAACTATCCAACAAACTAGAAACAATGTGACACAGTAGAAACAATGTGAGGCTCTAACCTGGCCTCTGCTCCCAAAAGCTACAACAATGTAACACATGCTGTAAACAAAGTAACACACACTAGAAACTATCCAACAAACTAGAAACAATGTGACACAGTAGAAACAATGTAACACACTAGAAAGAATGTGACAAGCCCATAGACAGATGACCAGGACACTCAGACTCTCCTACCACTCTGCAAATGCCTGTGTTCTCTGTGCTAGGTACCCTCCCGTGTATACCAATTTTCTATTAGATCAGTATCAGCTAAGCAACTGTACTTGTGATTTTATAGGTTGATTATAGCTTTACCCAAGGCACCCTGAGGTGTGATTTTACTGTATAAAACCCTAGACAAACAGCTCAGTGGCAGCCCACTTCTGGGACCTCCCCTGTCTCTCAGGAGCTTTCTCTTAGTAAACTTTTCCTGTTCTTTTTGTTGGGGGGGATATAACAGGAATTGAACTCAGGACCTCGTGCTTTCTAAGCAGGCACTTATGCCACTGCGCTATAGCCCTGGCCCACTTTCCTTATTCTTGACATCCTTTACCGGCAAGTTCATTCTTTGGGGTTGTGACAGGAAGCTGGCTGATGTAACAGGTTGGGAACTACTTCCCTGTGACAGTGGCA
Organism: Hydrochoerus hydrochaeris; assembly: GCA_004027455.1. Taxonomy (NCBI): domain Eukaryota; kingdom Metazoa; phylum Chordata; class Mammalia; order Rodentia; family Hydrochaeridae; genus Hydrochoerus; species Hydrochoerus hydrochaeris. The sequence goes on along the minus strand of PVLA01007603.1, from coordinate 33,809 downwards.
CACACCTGTAATCCCAGCATTTGGAAGGCTGAGGCAGGAGGACCACTGTGAGTTCTGGGTCAATCTGGGCTAGTGAGTTCAGAGCCAGTCTGAACTGCATAGAGAGACCTTGCCTGAAAAAGCAAAGTAAAACAAAACAAAACAAAGCACAGCACAGCACTAAAACCACCTGAGAGTATGAAGAAACCAAAGAGAAGCCCCGGGTTTCCACCCTAGGGCAAGTTCGCAGAGCTAGAGGCGCTGTGAACGGCTGAGCAGCACCCAGGGCACAGAGCCATCTGGACCTCTGGGCAGCCTGGGGCCCGGGGTCTTCATACAAAGAACTATCAGGCTGATGGTGCGGAGCTCAGGTTGCTCTGCTGGTGAGGGAGCCTGACACGGCCCCTTCTAACAAGCTGGCTCTGCAAGTCCAGCCCCTTCCAAAGTGCCAGAAACAAATGGCTCTGACCCACTGTTCCCATTCAGGCCCAGAACCCTGCACTGGGTGGACAGGTCAGCTCTGGGGAAGGAACCTGGCCCTCTGCTCCCTTCCTCTGTCTGCAGGAAGCCTGGGGTGTGAAATCTCAAATGCAAGCACCCAGACGCACAGGGCCCTAGACAGGAGCTTGGTTTTCAAAGGGCTCCTGGGAAAGCAGGAAGGATAACTGGGCTGTCCCAGTGTATTCAAGGAACAGCAGCATCACAGCCTGCGCTCAGGCCAGGGGCCAAGGCGGGCCACGCCCAGCCCCGGTTACTTGGCCTCCCTGGTATTTGCCTGTTGCTAGGTTCACTGCTTTGCTTTCTGCTGTGGTTTGCTGCTAAGTGCGAGGGCTGCAGACAAAGCCTTAAGGGGACAAGAGAGCAGAGCAGAGGGCAGGGCAGCCTCGTCTCCCTGGGCAGGGAAGTGTCACGTGGTCACAGCCCTGCAGCCTGCTGGCTTTCATAGACAGAGATCTCCACTCGGAAAAGAGGCCCCAAAGGACACACGGGGAGCGGGGAGAGGCTCCTGCCAGGGCAGGACTTTGTGGAACCCTTCCAACAATGACCTAAAAGCCTTTCTTCGTGCTGTCCATGGGGCTCGGATGCAATCATCCAGGGTCTGCATGGATCACGGCCCAAGACTCGCAGGGTGTCTAACAGCTGAGCATTGGAAGATGAAGCCAGTTTTCAACCCGAGGAAAGTCCCCAGCAGAGGGAGGAAATCCTGAACGTATTATCACCCAGAATACCCCCACCCTGGGCCTGACGCAGGGGCCCCAGCACCAGGGACTGGATGGGAGCAGGAGTCTCAGCTGGATTGGCAATCACATCCGAACCCCACGGCCCGAGGTACCAGCAGTGGTAGGAAGCGGTCCACAGGGTCACCAGTCACACAGTGAACATGGCTGTAGGTCGAGGCAGCAGTTGGTGCCCAGAAGCAGAGCCGGAATCCTGGCAAGTGGCAGTGAGTGGGTCTCTGTGGCACTGACCGGCTGCCACCCACTGCCCCCTTAGCTGTCCTGTGACCCGGGCAGCTCCTCCCCCGCCCCGCAGTCCAGGGCTGTGACAGGCTCTGCCGGACCACAGCCTGTGCTCAATGCGGGAGTGCGGTGGCCCCTGCACAAGTGCGGGGTGGACAGAGGGCAGAAGTGTGGCTGCCCTAGTAAACAGGGACTCTGACAGTTATTATGGACACGCACTGATACTTAGCTAAGTACTGTGTGCTTCTGTAGCAACTGGGAACCAAATAAAAATTAAAAACTCATTCTTTCCTTATTCATTTTGAGGTGGGTTCTCCCTGTGTAGTCAGCCTGGCTTTGACTCAGTAATCCTCCTGCCTCAGCCTCCTGACCTCTTTTAAAAATGATATCTCGATTGATGTGTTTTGAAATTTAGTTTTTTTTTCCTCTTTGAAATAAAACGGGTTTGAAAAAAGTGATGTCTTGAGTTTTTTTTTAATTACCTATCACCCAGCCATTTACCACACTTTACCACACTTGTAACCATTTTTTCCAATTCCTTTGATTTTCTGAGGAAACAATTTGAAGCGTCATCGGGCGAAGCCACAGGGAGGGTCTCACTGGCCTGGCGGGGAAGCTGTGGAGCTGGAAATGCAGGCGGAGAATGTGGGGCCGCTGACCGCCCCTGTTTGACGGACAGGTCACCGGCGGAGACCAAAGAGGAGTCAAAGAAGCAGAGGCGCCTCCCGAAGCCACAGAGCAAGGACAGCAAGACGAGAAAGCCTCTAATTTGCAAGAAGAAAACAGTGATTACTGCAGGCTCTCGTTAAAATTCTACCACTGCAGCCTGGTGCGGCCCGGGGCGGGAGGGGAGAGACGTGTCCGTGCGTCTGTCTGTCCGGAGGATAAGCGGTGCCTGTGCCTGTCCAGAAGAAGCCCGAGGGGCTGGGTGGGGTGGGGCGGGGCAGGGCAGGGGGTCGGAGGGGGCAGGGAGGAGCAGAGGCACAGTGTGAGTGTGTGTGTGTGTGCGCGCGCGCGCGCGCGCGCGGGGGTGGGGGAACAGCCTGGTCCCGCCCGCCGGGGTCGCACTGATCCTCCCCGGTGCAGAGCTGCTCTGGGTGCCCCATTGGGCCAGGTCCCCCCATGCTGGCATGACACCTGCATGTCACAGGATTTCTAATGTGCGCGGTAAATGCATCTCCTGGGAGGGCTGCAGGAGTCCAGGGTCGGTGTGAACCCCACAGGGAGCCTCTGTCTCCAAAACCCCCCAAATGAACTCATCTTCCAAAGCGTCTAGGAACAAGTCCGGACCAACACCCAGTGTGTCCATTTTCCAGTTCAGCCCTCAGTGTCGTGGGTCCCCAGGGAACAGGCACAGACACCTGGGCTAAATCTCTTAGAGAAATCAGTTCTGTTGATCCTGAATACAAAGACCTGCAGCTATTGACCACCTGTTTTCTCAAAATGTTGAAAACAACCACTAAAACCCATCATGGGTTTCTCAGCCATATGACAGTCAACTCTGAACAGCCTGCCGGTGTGAACCCAAAAGAAATAGACGCTCTCTGTGTTCACAGAACAGTGCTTAGGTGCTTTTCTTCAGAACAGGCAGGGCAGGAGAAGGCAAGCTTCCCTCTCTGCAAACACACCCCCTGGTTAACAGGCCACCCCACTGACCAGAAACAAACCAAAACTCCGGTAGATACTACAGCAGAAAACAGTAATTTCAACCATGTGCCACCACACCTGGCCGATTTCAAAATAAATGAAAACAATATTTTCTTTCCAGCTGCCTTTAACCATTACTCTGGCTTGCCTTGGAAGGCCTGCCTGTGAGTGGCATTCTAGAAAAGAAAGACTCGCTTTTGACAATCATGGCTATGAATACGTCTTTACCCAGAAAAATCCCAGAATCAGCTAAGCTACAAATGTGACTGACAAATGTCACTCACAGAAAGGAAGTCGGGGGGGAAGGACTTTATATTCTGAATTTAAACTATGCCCAGAGCAAACTGAAACTTCAGGTACCACGGCTGGGTTCAAAGGCTCACGCCACAGGCCTGCGGCTGGCCCCACAACTTAGCAATGAATTGGATGAAGAACAGAGAGAAGCAACAGGAAAGGCCAGCGACCTTCCAACCGAAGGCACAGGAATTCCTGAAATAGCACCCCAAGAAAGAATCTTCCCCAGAAAACGCCGTTCCCCCAAGGGCAGATGGCGCCATCACGCTAGGGACACGCACCCACCCTTGAATTCACGGGGCTCCCCCGCCTTGCACTTAGGCCCTGAATGACAGCCCAGACACAAGTCCCACTCCCGGCCCGCGTCTGGGCAGCCCCCGTCCTCCTGGGACCCCGAGCGGCCCGGGTGTCCCTAGAGAAGTCCCACCTGTAGCACAGAGCCTCAGCTGTCAGAATGAAGGCTTCAGCTGGGGGTCTCAGGAGTCCCAAGGAGGAGAGCAGTGTGCCGGGCACACTGGGCACCAGAGTGGAAATTCTGGACTAACGAGACATCAGACAGTCACTCCTGACCACGTCACCTTGATGTCCTGCTGTCTTTGGGCAGCCGCCCCTGCATAATGGGAGGGTGTGGCGGCAGCCGCGGGCGGAGGTCTGCGCGTGACCATCAGGCTGGATTTTGGTGACTTCAGTCCCTTGGCTATGCCCTCCCTGGTCACCTCAGGCGGGGTGCCAGCCCGGGTGGACACAGAGCAGGGCTCTGGGCCACCATCCTCTGCCACTTGAGGTCAGGTGACACTGGGCTGGCACAGGAAGCTGACCTGTGTCTCACAGGATGGTCAGTACTGTGGCCACCACTGCCGGAGGCCAGCAGCACGCTCGCTCTGGGTGACAGCCAAAGCCGTCTCCAGCCATCACCACAGCCCCGTGGGAACCCCCCCCGCCAGCTGACAGGGGCTCAGACCTGCGGGCAAAGCAGCCCCACATGGGAGGCCGAGGGCGAATCAGGGTGGAAGGGGAAGTGGGAGTTGAGATTTCACCTTTATCTGCCTTCTTTTTTGGTGCTGGGAGTCAAACTCAGGGCCTTGTGCTTGCCAGGCAGGCGCTGCCCCACTGAGCTAAATCCCAGCCCCTGAGATTTCATTTTTAAATGTTTTTCATCATATGTTTGTGACGTGCAATAAACACACTCCTCTGGGAACCAGTGCCCACACCCACCGCACCCCAGCCCTCCCCTCCCCTCCCGCCCCTCTAGGTCTCCCCACAACACCTCCCCTCCGCGGGCCTCACAGTAGCTGAAAGATCAGCAAAGAAGCAGAACCTAGGCGCTTCCTTCGAGAGGAGGCTGGGGAGATCCCAGTGCACGGCTGCCGCCGGCCAGCCTGGAGGCCCAGGGGGCAGCAGCTAAGAGGTTGCCTTCTGTCCCCAGAGTCCAGGGCAGGCGAGAGATGGAAACGTAGGGCCCCGCCCCCTCCGCACCTGGGCTGGAGCCCAGAACGCCAAGGCCAAGTGCGGGGCCTACAGCCAGGAGCGGGGAAGTGAGGGGTCCTCTCCTGTGTGGCTCCCAGTGAACCCCACGACTCACTTCCTGCTTACTGCATAAAACAGGGAGCAAGAAAACCAGCAGGCAGAGCTGCGTGGGGTCCTCAGGGCGCGCGGGACGGCGCAGGGCACCCAGGCGCGAGGCGCAGCCCCTGGGCTCATCCTGCTGTTTCTCGGTCACCGGGGTCGCTTCCTCCTGCAACATGAGGGGCTCTGAACTGCAGGCGCAGAGGCTGGGAAAGGTCCGGGACTGAAGCTCTCACAGCCTCTTGGGGTACACAGGGAAGCACTGTCCTTGCTCTGAGCGCCGCCCCCAGGCCCAGCATTTTGTCATCGCCTTACTGCTAAGTGCTCCACGCTGGGGCTTCTGGAAAAGCCTTTCCCGACTGTGAAAGGTGTCTGCAAACAAAGACGGGAAGGAAACACAGATGGACAGAGGTCGCTCCACACCCGCAGTGGGGCTGGGGAGCTTCACTGCTTTATGGACACCTTTCTTTCTTCCTTTCTTTCTTCTTCTTTTGTTTTTTGAGACACGGTCTTGCTGTGTAGCCCAGGCTGGCCTTAAATTCTCGGCCATCCTCCTGCCTCAGCCTCCCAAGTGCTAGGATTACAGCCCTGAATCCTTTCGACGCTGCTCTTATGCCCCTCCCGCCGTGCACAAGGGTCCAGGACCACAGCCACTGTCCGGGAAGCAGGGCAGGACCCGCTGGGAGTCCGAACAGGTCCGCAGAGGTGTTGTCTGAGAGAAGCACAAGGCTACAGAGAGCTGAAAATCACTCTCGTTACTTTTTCACAATCTGCATGGCCGCTGCCTGGTTCATGCTCCCAGTTAGTTGATGTTAGAGTCCACCTGTTGAGCTTTAAACCAAGCCTGTCGCTGGCCGGGTTTTATTCAAATGGCATCATCAATCACCCTGGTGGACTCCCGAGTAGCCAGTGCCGGGTCCTCTCCCTGGAGCAGGTATTTCACTCCCCACACTGGGTCTCCTTGCTCCTCACGCCCCCACCGCGGGCCTCACCTGCTGCCACGAATGGGGTCTTCTTCGTTTTTCTCTTATTAAAAGAAATCACTGTGAAGAGCAAGGGAAGGCACTGGATTTTTATTTTTTTACAAACTCTCGGTTCCCAGTTGACAGTCTGGATTAGACACACGCTCAGTGACGCACGCACAGTCACTCGGGTGACCTCCTTTGGCAGTGATCTGCGGAGAGCTCCATAGATAATGATAGGCAGACAGGGCCAGACCCGTGACAGTCACAGCAGAGAGGGAGCAAACCGGCCTGTGGCGGAGGGCTGAGTGACAGAGCCAGGGTGAAGCTGGAGCTCCGTGGCCAGGCCTGCAGCCTGTCCAGAGACAAAGGGCAGCTCCACGGGGGCTGTAACCTGGCCCTCTGCGCCTGGAAGCTGCAACCATGTAACACGTGCTAGAAACAAAGTAACACACACTTGACACACCACATGACACACACATGTAAGCAATGTAACATACACTAGAAATGCAAGGTGACACACTGTAGAAACAATGTGACAAGCAGGTAGACAGATGACCAGGGCATTCTGCCCCTCTAAGTTCCTACCTATCTTCCTGCGTGCACCGATTTTCTCTCGGATCAACAGTAGCTACGCAACTGCACTTGTGCTCCTATGAGGAGGATTATCGTGTGACCCAAGGTAAGCTACGGTGGGTTCCTACGGTATAAAAACCCTAGATGAACCTCAGTGGTAACTCAGGGGACTCACTTCCAGGACCCTCTTGTCTCTCCAGAGCTTCCTCCTAATGAAACTTCCTGGTCTTAACCTCTTTTGTCCCTGAGTAGATTCTTTGGGGTGGCCAGGCCTGACCTTGCGACTCTAACAGGCTGGGAGTTTCCTCCTGTGACACTGATGTGGCTGAGAGTTTACTGGGTCTGAAGGCTCGACTCCCGGCCCTGGTTCCCACAGCAGTGTGGTCCTTCCCTCCTTCCTTCCTTCCTTTCTTCCCTCCTTCCTTCCTCTTCCTTATATACCAGGAACTAAATTCAGGGCCTCCCGCCTGCCAGGCAGGTGTTGAGCTGTATCCCCCGCCCAATTCTTCTTCTTCTTCTTCTCCTTCTCCTTCTTTTTCTTTTGAGACAGGTTCTCACTATGTAGCTCAAACTGGCTTGAACGTGCTGTGAAGCATAGCCAGGCCTCGAACTCAGAGTGATCCCCCTGCGTCAGCCTCTGGTGCTGGGGTGGCAGGGCACCCCGGCCCACCCTCCAACTGGCTTCTTGTGCTGAGCAGCACCTTTAGGGCATCGTAAGGAAGCGGCCTTGCAAGCCCCGGCTTGCGCTGTAATAACACAGGACCCGGGCGCCTCAGAACTTAAACAGCACTCCCAACCGCCATCGCCACCACCACCGCCACTGCCACCAGGGGCACGGGAACAGCTCAGCTGGAAGCTAAGAGAAACAAATTACAGCGCTGGTGGCAGGGAGCTCCTGCCTCAGGCTGGAACCTGTGAGCAGGAAGAGGAACAGGCAAGAATCAGCCCAAGGCCCCTGGTGAGGACACAGCTGTGCTCTGCAGCCAGAGGCAGTGTGCGACAGGGACAGGGGCAGAGCCCTCAGTGACCTCTCCTGTGCCTCTGGGCAAGTCTCTCCTGCTTCAGTTTCCTCCTCTGTGAAGTGGGTGTGACAGCTGGGTGTGGTGTGGTGAGGGACCCCCCCCCCCCCCCCCCCGGAATCCAGGCACTCGGGAGGCTGAGGCCAGAGGATCCCTGCAAGTTTCCAAGGCCAGCCCGGGGTACTTAGCAAGAGCCTGTCTGACCAAAAATTAAAAAATGAAATAAATAAATAAACAAAATGGGAATGAAGACGGCACCCAGTTCACAGGGTTTACGTGGGTAAACACACACTGAAGGGTAGTGCAGGAATCGGGTTTGGGGTGCAGCGTGGGCCACAGAGAGGCTCAGGGAGGCTGAGTCTAAACCCAATGTACCCTCACAATCTGAGAAGTGTGTGGGAGTCCACACTGCACCCCAAGAAAGCAGCCCCCCACCCCACTTCCTGCCATACCTGGGGGCCGGGCTTCCGTCTGGGACCCCTCTGGGCTCTGCACACCGCCACCCGCAGTGCACCCCGAGCAGGGAGCCTGTAGCCACCCTGGCACCCTGAGACTCCCTGGAACTGGAGGCCTGGGCTCTGGTAGGAGGAAACATGTTCCTGTCTCCACAAGAGCCGGAAGTGTGTGCGGGGGTGTAGTGGGGCGCCAGGCGCTTCCGGCTCAGATGCCCAGACCTGAACCCTAAGTCCTGATAAGGAGGGGGCTGGGCCTCCAGGATGGTGTTGGGCAATCAGACCCCGTAAACTTCTGCTTCAGGATAGGGGAACTTGTCGGCCACAGTGACAGAACCGGCTCCAGCCCCAAGATGCACACATGCAGACTGGTGTGACGGTCACGACTCTCTAAACTGTGTGACCCCCGTGCAGAGTCAGGGCCTGGGTCCCACGTCTTCCTGCCGAGGAGGCAAAGGGGCTGGGAGTGAAGGGGACAGGGCTGGGTGGGCGATGTCCCAAAGCCATCAACACACAGTGACCATCACAGGTCTCTCGGGGGCTTCCCCAGTTCACCTGACACAGTGATGCTAACATTTCGGGTGACTCATGCTCAGTGCAGGGAGGGGTAAAGTGACCGACGGTGGACGGGTGAGAGTTGTGCTTCACCTGTGTCCACGGGACATCTGTGAAGGCGGGACCTCTGCACATGGCACGGCTGGGGTGAGCCTTGGGGACAGTGCCGGTGAGACGGGCCGGTCAGAAGGACAAATACCGTAGCACAGCTCGCTCAGCAGGTCCTAGGATTTTGCAGTTTGTGCGATGCTGGCAATCAAACCCAGGGCTGCACCTAGGCTGGACACCCGCTGCGCCCTCAGCCCGGCCCAGCCCCGGCCCCTAAGCAGAACAAGTCACAGAGACCCCAGAAGGGGGACAGGGGCTCCGGGAGGGAGGGGACTGAGTGTTCCGTGGGGTCAGCTGCAGTTGTGCAAGAAGACAGAAGTTCCAGGGACGCAGGAGGTGACTTCTGTTACGCCTAGTTTATTACAGTAAAGACCAGTGCATCCTTCTGTGTCTTGGCTACTTTCCTGTCCCTGAGACACAGTAGTTGACACCCGAGACTGCAAGAGGAGGGATGTATTTCAGCTCATGGTTTGGAGAAGATTCAGCCTGCAGTCACTTAGCTCCAAGCCAGAGCGGCATGGGAGCGGGGCCTCCTTTTGGCAGGGCAGACAGGAGGAGAGAGAGACCAAGGGAGAGGGAGGAGACAGAGCCAGACCTCGCTCCACGGCCCTCCTGCCTCCAGGCTTCGCCTCCCAATCTCCCTGCTGAGGGACACCTCACCCGGGCCTCATTAGTGCCCTGAGGAGTTCACAGCTGGGTGTGAGGTTGGCAGGTGCAGCCGGGAGGAGCTGGGTGGCTGCGGGTGGTCCGGTGGCATCACACATCCCCGTTTCTCCCCTGCTCCCTGCTCTGCTCCTGCCAGCCCTGCCTGGGCTGCTGGCCCTGGGCCAGGCCCCTCGCCTGCCGATCACGACCACGGACTGAACCCCCGGTGAACTGCACTGCAATCAACCTCCCCTCCCTCAGCTTGTGGGCGTCAGGTGTTTCACTCCCGCAAGGAGACAATAACTAAGACAGCCAGGAAAAGGACGCTGTGGCCACAGCTGCCACTGGGACCTCAAGCGGGCCCGGGACAGGCACCGTGACACGCTGCTTACACAAGACTCGGTGTAACCGTTTCCCATGGGCTCTGGCAGTGAGAGCGAAGCGCGTGTAAAACCTGAGGTCGCTTGGCTCCAAAGGGATGGAAAGTGGGACGAGGGGTGGAGGGCTGGGGGGTCAGGGCGCCGCTGTTCGGAGGGGACAGAGCTCGGCCTGGGAAGAGGGACAGTCCAAGGCCAGGTGTGGTGACAGCTCGTGACAACATGATTGGGACCGGTGAGAAGGCCGTGCTGGGCTCCGTGTGTTTTACACCAGGAACAGACACTTTAATATAGAAAGTGGGTGCCTGCAGGGGCGCCTGCTGCCCTGTCCAGTTCTCAGAGGAGCCTGTACCGCTGACGCCACTAAAGGCAAACGCTGGTGACCGCCCCCAGGGCGCCCGCGCCAAGGCAGGGCCAGTGTCACCCCAGGGACCCACAGGCCCTCGGTCCCCGGGCGCCTCCCCTGCGCTGGGCACGGCTAGAAATGTCAAGACAGGGAGGGAGCGCGGAGCTCACTCTGCTCCCGGGCTTTATGTGAAAAGGAAGGAAGGAGGGAGAGAGGCCCGCTGGCCAGGGCCCGTCCCGGCCCAGCCCAGGAAACCCAGCTTCTGGCCCCGGGGCTCCTCCCTGCCGGGGTGGCCCCGCGCTCCGCAGGCTCCCCAAGCCAGGCCGTCCTGCAAAGCCTGGCGCACAGCAAAGTTGTTCTGAAGGAGGCTGTCAAAGGCTATTTAAATCCGGATCCAATGTAGCTCCTGGGGAAAGTACAGACCATTTCGGTTTCTCCAGGACTGGGGTCTGCACCCAGGGCCTCAACCTCAGCCCTTTTTAATTGTTTTTTAAATTTTGAGACAAGGTCGTAGTAAATGACGAAGTTGCCCAGGACAAGCTCAAACTCGAGATCACCCTGCCTCAGCCTCCCAGAGCGCAGGGCCGGTGGATTTCCTCGCAGGGCCACCGCCAGGGGCCGCCAGGTGGCGGCAGAGGCACAGAAGCCGGGGGCGGGGACCGCCTGGGGGGCGGGGACGGCACTGGCTGGGGGCTCGCTGGGCGCGGTTTCCGGAGGAGCGAGGACCCCGGCGCGTTGCTAGGCGACGGGAGCCACAGGCGCGCTGGCGCCCCCTGCCGTCCACTCTGTGCAGCTGCGGGCCACGCGCGAAGCCCTGTGACTTCCGGTGCCCACGAGTCACGCGTACCCCTGGTGCCCTCTGGGTTCGGGCTGGCGCGGATGAAGGTGACATTTCCCTTTCTGGACCCACCAGCGATGGCCCCGGGATGAGATGCTTCAGGGCGGGTCCAGACGTCAGTACATCTTTTCCTTTTCTTTCCTCCTTTTCGCTTGTAAAGACCACAGGCTGATTCTAAATAATTGCTTTGTTCTGAGTCGAGGTCTTGCAGGCTGGTCTTGAATTGTGGGCCCTCCTGCCTCAGCCTCCCAAATACTTGAGATTAGGTGTGTCCCACCATGTCAGGCTTGGAAATTTTAACTTTTTCTTTCTCTCTTTCTTTCCTTTCTTTTCTTCCTCCTCCTCCTCTTCCTCTTCTTCTTGAGATAGGATCTTACTATATAGTCCAGGTTGGCTTTGAATTCTGGCCCAGGCTGAGCCTGGAACTTGTGGCAATCCTTCTGCCTCAGCCTCCTGAGTGCTGGAATTACAGGTGTGTGCCACCATGCCTAGCTGGAGTTTTAAATTAAAAAAAAATGTGTGTGTGTGTGTGTGGTTTTTTGAGACAGGGTCTTGCTATGCCGTTTAGGCTCACCTTGAGTCCACTTTATAGCCCAGGCTGGTCTCGAACTCGCAATGATCCTCCTGCCTCAGCCTCCCGAGAGCTGGGATTACAAGCCTGTGCCACCGTGCCCAACTTATATTTTTAATTTTTTAAAAAAATTTTGAAAACAGAAGTACTAATGCACTTCCTTGCTTGGCGGCTTAGCTGGGGATACTTCAGGGCCCCAGGGGTCTGCGCAGCCCTTTCCTGTGGCTCTTCTGCTCCCTGGGGGCTCCGGGACCCACACCGCATTGACCCAGCATCTAAGGGTGCTTCTCAGCGCCAGGCCTGTGTTTCTTTACTTGTTTTGTTTTGGTTTGGTTTTTTGGTACCACTGAACTTACTGTGTAGCCCAGGTTGGCCTGGAACTCGTGGTGATCCTCCTGCCTCAGCCTTCCATGCTGGGATTACAGGTGTGCGCCACTATGCTCAGCCAGACCCGCATTTCTGACTCCCATTTCTCTGCACCCCAGTCCCTGCCCACGGGCCACCCCCACCTGGAATCCCAGAGGTGTCCGTGCAGACGTTGCTGGGGCCGGAAGTGGGTAGTTAGCGTCTCCCCTCAGCTGCTGTACAGGAGGGGAGGGGACGCCAAAGACAGAGCCTGAACATCTCGCCTCCCCTCCCTTAGGGTCACCTCTGGCCCCCCCAGACCCCTGGGAGTGATAATTGTCCCACACGGATGCCATCAGTGCTGCCCATGTGACCGTGTTCATTCATTCAATCAACAAACACGGAGGAGGCCCTGGGGGCCGCGGACCGCGAAGGGCGTCTCGGGAGCGCCCCCTGCAGGGTCACAGGCTGAAGCGCCCCCGCCGCCCTCGCTGCTCCAGGCTCGGCCCGGCCCGCGCGGACGCAGAGCCGGACGGGGCGGTCAGCGGCGCCCCCTGGCGGTGATTTTGGCCCCGGCCCGGAATCCTGTTCAGGGGCAGAAAAGTCCAAAAATCCCGCCGCGTGTGCGCGCGTGCCAGGCTTTTTATTGTTGTGCTTTTGACTCAGGGTCTCTCTGGGTGGCACAGGCAGGCACCAAACTCCCAGCGACCCTCCCGCCTCAGTCTTCTCCCAGTCTGGACTACAACTGCCCGGGTGGTGCAACTGCCCGTGGCCACGCCTCGCCCCTGCCCGGGGTGGGGGGGTCCGCCGGATCCGCCTTGGACGCCACCCCGGGGGCCCAGGACGCGGGGGGGGGGGCGTGGTGCGCACCTCTAACCCCAGCTTGCGGGAGGCTGAGGCAGGAGAGTCTCGGGTTTGGGCCCAGTCCGGGCAACTCAGTGAGTGACTCCGAGAGACCAGGTCTCAAAACAGAAAATGAAGCAGGGGCCGGGCTGCAGCGCTGTGTGCGGGTCCCAGTTAAATCCGCAGCACAGGAAAGGAGGGAAGAACCGAGCCCAGCTGCGTGGCACTCGGCAGGGGGCGGGGGCAGCGCGGTTTGTCCTCAGCGAAGGGGGCGCCCAGCCAAGCTGGGCAGGGACAGGGCCGCCCGGGCCCATCCCCAGAGGGCGCCATGGAAACCACAGCCGGACGGGGCAGGGGGTAACCTCGCTCAGAGCCGCAGGACCCTGCTCCCCCCAGGCCGGTGACAGGTGACCGCGTCCTTCCCCAGCTGTGGGCCCCAAGCTCCCCCGGTAACCCCGCCCGAGCCCAGGATGGGAAGTCACCTGCCGCTGCCCCTCTGCGCCCGGACCCCTGTGGGGTGGGGGGAGGGGTCTGAACCAGGGGCGCGGGAGCCGCCAGTTACCATGGAAACCACAGCACTCTGGTCAACGCCTCTGAGCCACACAGGACCCTGGGACCCGCGTGGGGTGGGGGGCGGGGTGCAGAGGGCGGGGGCGTGCCGGGTGCAGAGGGGCGGGGGGGGGTGCGGGGTGCAGAGGGGCAGGGTGCGCAGGGTGGGGGCGTGTGCCGGAGGCCCCTAGCACGCGCGCGCAACCCGCTCTCTGGCTTCCACCCCAGCAGCCGCCCGGGCTCTGCTCTGCTTCGTGAAATGCGACACTGCAGCCTCGTGTTAATACGCTGCTGACGAACACGGCACCCAGTTAACGCCGGCTGCCTGGCACGCGGGGAAATCGAGGTACCGTGAGGCAGAGCGGGCGCCAACCCCGGCTCTGTGCTTTACACCCCTGAAAGGCTCGGCGTGGTGCTGCAGGCCTGGAATCCCAGCACTGGGGAGGCCGAGGTAGGAAGATCGCTGAGTTTGAAGCCAGCCTGAATTACAAAGTGAGTTCAAGGTCCGCCTGGACTGCACCGTGAGATCCCCGCTCAAACAACCAAAACAAAACAAAAAAAATACTATTGTGTTTCATCCTAATCCACAGAACCCTTGGACTTCTTTAAAACTAACTTTACAAGGCAGAACACACCAATGAGGCTGCAGCCAGGACCAGCGAGAGTTTAGACGCCTGGTGAATAATTAACGTGGTCCCCTTCCGTTAACAGCTGTGAAAACCTGACCGCTCTCCAGAGCCCCTCGGCACAGGGCCCACGGGGTCTCTCCCAGCGTCCAGAGAAGGCACTGACTCAGTTTCCCCGCTGTGCCGTGGTGGAAGGGGAATCCTTCCTGTCACTGCATCCTAAAGTCTAACGAACGTCACACCCTAGGGTCCAGGACTGTCCCCTCCAGCAGCAAGCAGAGCCAGGTTGGTGGTGCGTGTCTGTCATCCCAGCACTTGGGAAGCTGAGGCAGGAGGAATGCCGTGGGTTCAAGCCCAGTCTAAACTGCACAGTGAGACCCTGGCTGGAAACACTGGGCACTGCCTCTGGAAGGACTCTGGAGGTCCCCATGGCATGGGGGTGTCCCTCCCAATGTGATCTGCAGGAGAAAGACTGGGGTTTTAGTAAAGTTGTGGAGCACGTGGAGAGGAAACCAGGCAACCTTTGGGTAGAAAAGGACATCTGGAAGCCGGGTGTGGTGGCTCATGCCTGGAATCCCAGCACTTGGGAGGCTGAGGCAGGAAGATCTCCAAGAGTTCAAGGCCAGCCTGCACTGCATAGTGAGACCCTGTCTCCAAAAGACCAAAACAAACAAACAAACAAACAAACAAACACAACCTTCAGGATGATTAAGCAAGGGATCCCTTCAACACTGAAAAATCCCAACAGAAACCGCAGCCACCCTCAGTGGCCTCCAAGGCTGCATTTCCAGGATGGAACCCAGCTTGTCCCATGCCACCAACTCAGCAGGTTCCTGTCTTTACCAAGGCGTGCAAAGCCCTCCTGGGACACTGCGCCCAGCTGAGGGTGTCCTGGCACAGCCCGGGGTGGGTGGCTTAGAAGCCACAGAAGCCTCTGTTCACTGGGGCCGTGGCTGAGCCCAGGGCCAAGGCGCTGGAAGATTCCCGTCCGGGGCCCCCGATGGCCCCGCACTGGGCCCTCATGGTGCTGGGCAGGGAACAAGCTCCCCGGCCTGTTTTACAAGGACACTGATCCAGGCACCTTTTGTTTTTTGATTATTTTTTTTTCACCAGGTCTCACCAGATTGGCCTTGAATTCGCTGTGATCCTATCTCAGCCTCCTAAACCCTGGGATGACAGGCGTGTGCCACCACCCTTTAAAATAAACAGTTCCTGCTTCCAGTGTTGACCCGTGCGCCGTAATGCAGGAGACCCCATCCTGGGCGTCAGTAACAGGGCCACGGGTCCAATCACACAGCGGCCACAGAGCAAGAGGGTCTCAGCAGCCGCACCCCCGAGCCCACTCAGCTTCTTGAGGCCGGGGCGGGGCGCACACCGCGGTGCCCCCGGAGTGCAGGTCCTGTCTGTGATGGTGCCCAGGGCCTGTGACCGCCCTGGCTGCTGGGTCCCTGGAGGTCCCTGTGCTGGGAGCTCCGTCCCTGGGTGCTGGTGTCAGGTGAGGACCTGCTGGGTGTCAGGGGCTGCTGGGGGAGGTCCAGGCCTCTGGGCACCGCCTCTGATGGACTCTGGAGGTCCCCAGTCAGCTCCCCCAAGAGTGGCATGTCCCTGACTCTCTCTGGGGCTCCATCTCGTCTGCTCCCCCACCATAACACCTTCTGCGTCGTGACATCTCCAGGGCCCTTGGCACAGCTGTTCGAGGGCTGGCACAGAACCTCTGGATGTCCAGGTATGAGCTCCATAAACCTCTCCTCTTTACACGGCACAATTCCATTACTCTTCAGGGCTGCATAGTGCTCCACGGTACGGACATACGTTCTTGTCACAGGAAGGCTGCGTTACTAACACAATTGCAAACATCTGTTGTGGTGGCTACTTGGCTTCCACCACTGGGAACATTTTCAAGTTTAGGCAACACGAACTGGAACACTGTTCCCTTGTAACTTTCGGGTTTTCAATCTTACACTGAAATGGTTTTCAACAGGACTTCAAAATTCTCTCCCAACAACTTCTTGTAACATTATGGTTTTGTTTTTTTAAAAAATATTCAGACCTTTGACTTTCTTGTAATTTACTTTGACTTCCTTTCATCCCTACAGTTTGTCCTCTGTCCCCAAACTGCTGTGTCTCCCCACAAACAGACCTAGCTAGAAAACAACTGGCCATGAAAGGTAGCCATCAAAAGCACCAGGCCCCACCGGGGATACGGCTCAGTGGCACGGTGCTTGCCTGGCCACAGCCCCAGGTCCTGGGTTCGATTCCTGGTACCCACAAAGAAAGAAACGCAAAGGCTCAACGGGTTATGGGCAGGATCGTCTTGAATTCTCACATTTTTGGAAGTGGAATTTCATTTTCTTGCCCCCTTCCTGGAAGAGTCCACGGATCTATACGCAAACGCCCTGGCTGTCTTCCTGGGCCGGGTTCTCTGGAGTGAAACTGTCGCCGCTCTGCCGTAGTTTCAGTCTCCTACGATTTCTGGCCTTCCTGGTGGTGCGCAGTGAGTTTTACTGTGGCGGTTGGCCCGTGTGTAAATCCCACACGGATCATCACAGGTGCGTCCCTGTGGTTGGCCCTGCCTGCTGCTCTGCGCTGGACCATGCTGGGTGCTGGATGCTGGGTGGTTGGTACTTAGTGCTTAGTCTTGGTGTGTGCACAGCTGTCCCAGGCTCTTTTCCTCAGAGATCTCAGGCCCACAACCAAGGGCCACTGCTGCAGAAATGTAGCTAAACTCTCGCCAAAACGGATGCCCAGAAAGCCATGGCCGATTTACAGATCTCAGCAGCTATTTGTTTGTTTTTGTTTAGAAACAGGGTTATGCTAGGAGCCCAGGCTGGGCCGGAAATTACGGCGCTCCTCCTGCCTCAGTCTCCTGAGTGCAGGGTCCATAGCTGTGCGCTGTGAGCCCGCCCTGCTCCACCCGGCACAGCTGTCGCCGGCACGGCAGGTGGCGGATCTACGGGAAGCCTGTGCTGGCTAATTCCTTTCAGATGACAGATTTGTGGGCGGCCGGGGAGTGAACACGCCATGCAGCACGCAGCAGCGGGAAGTTTCAGAGTCATCGCCAAGACCACCTGAATTCCGTCTCTTTGGAAACTGTTGGTGCCAATCTAACTAAAATCTGCCAGGCGTGGTAGTGCACACCTGTAATCCTAGCACTTGGGAGGCTGAGGCAGGAGTTTTCCTGCAAGTTAGAGGCCAGCCTGGGCTTCGTAGTGAGTTTAAGGCCAGCCTGAACTGTCTCAAAAAAAAAAAATACATACATATATATATATGTATAAATATAAAATCCTCCTCTGTTAGAAGGAGGCGGAGCTGGCCCCGAGTGTGCTCAGTGAAAAGGGAGCAGACACCCTAACTCTGGCTCTGCAGCCGGCTCAGCCTAAACCTGGAGGCTGCCCCGCCCCAAAGCTGCTCAGAGGACCGCGCCCCAGATGCCCGGCCACGCCCACACCAGGGAGCCAGGTCTCAGGCCACACTGGACTGGCCCCATGGCCACCAGGGCTGCTTCCAAATGGTGACTCACGTCACGAATGACACGAACACTTCCCAATGCCTGGCATGAGCCTGACACCCTCTGTGTTCAAAAACAGCTGGTCTTCAGCACAACAGACCGAATGCCTGGACACACTAGAACTGCGTGAAAAACACAGCGGCCGATATTTGGACCAATTCGGTTTAACCGATGTCATTGGTTCATTTTGTTTTGTTTCGTTTTTTTTTTTGTGTGTGTGTGTGTGTTTTCGAGACAGGGTCTCATTATGTGTCGCCCAGGCTGGCCTTGAACTCACAGCGATCCTCCTGCCTCAGCCTCTGAGACCAAAGTCATTCTAGTCCAAGTTGCTCACCCCTCGCCTGTGTGGTCCAGCCAGTTGGTGATGGGTGTGTGAACTGTCTCCTCCAGGAAGACGCAGGTTTGTGGAACTGAAGGGTGATAAAACTCTGAGCCAATGGAGGAGGAGGTCCAGGGGGCTGAGGTTCCAGCCCGCAGCCCTCGTTGCCACCCCAGCCCCGGGGGACGTGTGGCCAGGCCCGAGTCCCCACTCCAGGTACCTGTGCTGTGCAACCCTGGTTCCTGGAGTCCCAGACCCCGTCTAGCTCGGTTCGGGCTGTCGCTAAGCGCCTGGCTCCTGGGTCTGACTGGCTCGGACTTGGGGTCTGGGAAGCCTCTTCCCCAAGCCTCTCCGGACGCTGGGCCCTGGCACGCCCAGCCCGGAACACGCCCAGAATATCGGCCACCAAGCCTGGCTGCCCCGGCCAGAGGCATGAGGTGACGACAGCCCGGTGCTGCGGCCGGGCCGTTCAGAGCTATTTCCAGACACGGCGCCCACACCTCGGGTCCCGGCTGCAGACTCTGGGCCAGCAGCTCCGGCTCAGGCTCTGGCTGGGACTTGGCCAGGAAACGCAGGACCTGAGTGACAGCTGCTCCAGGACGCCGCCCTCTGGGCTGGGCCACCAGTGGACTCCGTGGTGGAGATGTCATTTGATGGCTCCCAAGGGCAGGGAGCCCGTAAGGGGGTGGGGGTGGGGGCCGGTCCACCCTCAGGGCTGCCGGGTCTAAAACCAGGCAGGGACAGAAGAGCCACCACGGTGCCCGGTGACCATGGCTTCCGCCCAGCATCCCTCCTTCCCTCCATGGCAAGGGGGCAGCAGCAGTGGGGCCTCTGAGAGGGACACGCATGGCGGGGAGCGGGGAGGCCGAGTGTGTACGCATGGACCCTGGGTGGAGGTGTAACAGGCACAGGGAGGATTTGCTTCACGACAAGTGTCCGAGTCAAGGGGTCTGAAAGTGAATTCACAGGGTATCGTGACCCTTGTTGCAATTTAATTCAGGACACTCCTGTCACCCTGGAGACACCCGTCTCCCCAGGGTCTGCTCTGCACAGTCTTGTCCCGAAGCCAGGCGCGCGGGTGGGTATACACCAGCCAGCACATCACTCACTTGCAGGCTGAGGCAGGGGGACGGCCGCCAGGCCCAGTGTGTCAGTCAGCTTTACCGCGCACCCCGGGGGCCACGAGTTAGCAGCAGCCACCAGGAAGCATCCTGGGGCTGTGAAGACAGGCGGTGTCCCACCAAGGGAGGCCACTCAGTTCCTCCCAGGCCGGCACCCACTCCTGGTCATTCAGGGCGAGGCCACGCCTCCAGTGACACCCTCTTTCTCCATCCACTCCACACCCAGCCCAGCAGTGAACCCGAGGGCTCTGCTGGCAGACTCGCCAGCCCCTGCCCATGCTGGCCCGGTGACCGCCTGTGCCTGACCCCCGGTTGGGCCATCTGCTCCTCACGCACCCTGTCCTGGCCCCACCCTCCACTGCTGCAGGAACCGGAACTCGGAACGAGTGGCATGTTAGTGCCCACACGAGGCGAGTCTAGTGCAGCCCCTGAAAGAAGGCAGAGCCTGGGCCAGGTGTGGAGGCACATGGCTATGACCCCAGCACTCGGGAGGCTGAGGCAGGAGGACTGGTGCCAGTTCAAGGCCAGCCTGGGCTACACAGTAAGTTCAAGGCCAGCACTGACTACACATGGAAACCCTAACAGAATAAAATAACACACCAGAAACATCGATTTGGCTGAACTTTCTGCTTTCCTAAGAATCACCTCCAACATTTTCCACGCAAATCCATCTCCACTGAACCCACAGGTTCAGGATGAAGGCGCCGATGGGAGGCAAGGTCTCCCCAAGCCAGGCATTCAGCACCCTTGGGGGGCTCTTTGCCCACTCGAGATCCCGGACAGCCATGAAGGACAGTGTCCCCTGAGCCACCCAAGTGACTTTAGCCCCTGGGTGCAGTGGATGCCCTTGTTGGGCATGACCCGATTGCCCACCCGACACACAGTGAGGTCAAAGTCCCATGGCAGGGACTGTCTGACAGGTCCTTTCCAAGGGCCCACGGTGCAGACAGCGTGAGGGAGGACAAGGAGGTGCTGGGCAGGGGCCAGAAGGGCCTGGTTCTGGCTTTGGCTGTGCACTCCACATCCAGTGACACTCGAGGGACCAGGGTCATGCGATGATGATGATGGCTCAGTCCATTTCCTCCCAACTTTACACGGCCCTGAAGGACCAGGTCCCCAGGGCCAGAGAAGGCCGCCTGTGGACAGCTTCCGGGTGGCTATCCACCCCTCCTGCAGGACACAGAGGCTCCTCCTCCAGCTGCAGGAGGGGGACAGCACCACCCAGAGACCTGCAGAGGCCGCCCAGGGTGACAAGCACCCAGCTTTGCATCCCAACGGAGCCACAAATGCACCACTAAGCCAGGGCACTTGAGAATGGAGTCCACATCTGACGGCAGCGCTCCCACCCTGCTGAGCCTGTAAAGCCCAATCAGCTGAGCCCATCACTCCCGGCACTTACTCTGTGGACCTCAGGACATGTGGGACCAAGTGCCGCCGCAGCCAGAGGCTCCCTCCCTTCTCCAAGCAGCAGCAAGAGCCGGTGCCATAACCGGAGTGCAGAAGCAGAACCTGGAATGTGAAGCCTGGCCCACAGGGGACGTGGAGCTCGGAACCTGGAGTAGAACATGAAACCTGCTGTGCGTGCATGCGTGCATGCATGCGTGCATTGGTGCGTGCGGGGAGCTGGAACCTGGGCCCCGGAACCCGGAGTCTGGGGTGAACCTAGAACCGAAAGCCCGGGTGTCTGCAGCGCGGAAGGGGATCTGAAGCTGGAGGTGGAGCAGGAGCCGGGCCTCAGCCTCCCAGCCAGGAAGTCTCCACCTGGAGGTGGTGGGGCGCTGTCCCGTGAGTCCCCCTGTGCTGAGGGCCACCCCTCCTGAGCCCATGTTCTCAACACCCTGCCCTCACCTCTGTCCCCCATGCCTGCCTCTCTCCCGGGTGGCAAAGCTGCCGGAGATGATGGCTGTGGAGCCCCGCTGGCCAGGCCGAAGGGTCCCTCCCTGGGCTGCAGAGCCCCTGGCTGCTGTCAGGAGGAAGCGTCACAGTCGCACGGGCCGAGTGTCCTGCACTCAGGGCTGGCAGTTGCCATAAGCTCAGGGTAGCCTGGGGACTCTGTGGTCCCCGGACTGCGGCTCCTGCTGGGGAGCTTCAGGGGGCCCAGAACTGGTCCATCCCTCATCTACCTGGGTCACTGACACATGCGTCAGGACTTGGAATGGATCCTGTGAGCACCCCATGGACTTGTGGGTAAGAAGGTATCGGGGTCCCCTGAATGCTTCCATGCTCTCCTCCGTGGCTGGTTCTGGGGTGGGCCTGTGTGTCAGGCGCTGTGTGAGGTAGGTATGGGGATCCTCCCGCCACAGGGCAGGGCACCCTCAGGGTTCAGGAGCTGGGGTGGGGGAGAAAAGAGGATGACCCCTGGTCAGTGTGCTAGGGCTGAGGGGGACACAGAGCCAGGAGGGCTTTTGAGTCAGGGTTTGTCTAGCTCAGGGCTTGCCCCTGGCTGCCCTGTCCTTGGACCAGAGGGACCTCATCGCCGCCCTGGGCCCCTGGGCTACGGCATCTCGTCATCCTGCTGCCCCCATCAACTCCAGCCCACTTCCGGAACAAGCCAGGACTTATCAGATTTGCAGCGAGGCCTGGGTTCCTGAGTCTGCAGCTGCTTCTAGAACAGCCTCACCGGCTCCCCGGGGGCCCGGGCTCTCCTGAGCCGTCTTTCAGGAGCAAAACCTCCAACAGGTTTTCTTTTCTTGGTAATTGTATTTTTAAATTCTTTGGCAGTACTGGGCATCAAACCCTGGGCCTCATACCCGTTAGGCAGGTGCCCAGCCCTGGGCTACGTCTCCTGCCAACGCAGTGCTCCCCAGGGGCGCCTGGCAAGGTCTGGAAGCATCCTTGCTGTCCTAGTGAGGGAGACGGGAGCTCCGGCCTGTCCTGCACAGAAGCCAGGGACGCTTCACTGTAAGTATCCTACGACATCCAGGAGGGACGACATCGGTGACAGAGAATCATTTGGCTCCATGAGGCAATGATGCCCAGGTTGACAAAACCCGAACCTACTGAGCGCAGTGGTGCAGACCTGTAACCCCAGCATTGGAGGCTGAGGCAGGAGCATCAGAAGTTTGAGGCCAGCCTGGGCTACAAAGTGAAACCTTGTCTCAAAAAATAAAATAAAAAGCATAAGGAAAGAATGGGAAGAATTCAGAAACGAACAGGAAGAACTGGAAGACCGTCAGGCTGGCACCTCAGCTCCTGCAGCCAAGACTGTGGTTGGTTTGGGCTGGAAGTTAAAAACAGGCAGGTAATTCAGTAGCTCTGAAGAGGTCAGACAGCCCCGGATGAGCTGGGACTGCGATGGCCTCTTCTGTCTTAGAGGCCAACCTGAGATCCAGCCCTGGGCTCAGCCGCCGGAGAAAGCAGCACAGGGAGGGCGTGGACCCTCCTACTGCCCATTCTGACATGGGGTCAAGTGGTCAAAGCGACGCTGAGCCCAGGGTCCCTTGCGCAGGGCTTCAGGGGACACCAACACTGCTGGCCGTTGTATCCCGAGTGTGCGTCATCAGTCCCGTGCGCCATCCGCATCCTTCTTGTGCTGCAGCGTGAGTCCCCCGATCTCCAGCCCAGCCCTTCACTCATGAGGCAGAGTCTCAGCCCTGGCCACGATCCTGACAGGGCATGAAGCATTGTGACCTCCTGCTGAACTCATCAGAGCCACCTGCAGACAGGACACGGCCACCTCTGCCTGTGAGCACCCTACCTCGTCACTATGGCCACTCGGGACACCACGCCTCCTTCACAGACGGGAGACCTGGAGGGAGGACCGACTGTGGTCACTCAGCCAACGGAGGCTGACCATGCTTGTTAGGGTTTAGAGCAAAGTGTCCCTCCAAACCTCGCACATTTGGGGGTGGTGGGATCACGGGGCCACCACAGTCACGACTTAATGTGCTGCTAAAGAGGGGCCTGGTTGGAGGACATCACTGGGCCCCAGTTCTCCCCTCTGTGTCTGCTTCTGGTCACCAGGCAGCGAGCAGCATTCCTCCACTACACCCTTCGGCCATGACGCTCCTGCCGCGGAGCCAGGACCATGGAATGAACCCTCTGAAACTACAAGTCTTATTAAAGCTCCGTTCCTCTAAATGGCAGGTGTCAGGAATTATGTCCCTGAAACGGGAAGGTGACTGAGACCATGCTCTTTTCTCCAGGCTGCCCGCTCACTCCCCACCAGGGTGTGGCCCGGCTCAGGTCAGCCTGTCCACTTGCTCGGCTGATCACGAGAGACACACAGCCCTTGGACTCCACAGATCCCGGCTGCGGAGCACATGGCGGAGGTGCAGGTGTCTGCATCGTGTGGGGGAGGGGGCCTGGTCACGGACACCTGTGCTGGGGGTTCTGGGGCTCAGGGGTCAGGGTGAGGTTGAAGCCGCGCAGTGACTTCCTCTCCTGGGTGGCTATGCTGCAGAGGGGTCGCACCGCTGGGTCACTTCGTGGGTGCTGACGATGTGACAGAGGACACTGGTGGCTCCCACGCCCTGCTGATCCCGAGGCCGCCCCTGCCAGGGCCAGGTCGAATTCTGCCTACCCAGCTCTCCGGGCACTGGCTCTGGGGAAAATGCAGGGGCTCGGAGTCACTGAGCAAATCCGCCAAGTGCTGTCCTGGAGGCCAAGCGCTGTCCTGGAGGCCCGAGGCCCGGCTTTCTTGCAGCTCTCGCTCGCCCACCCGCCCGCCGACCTAGCATTTGGTCCCACTCTCTCAGTAAAGGAAGCCGAAGACCGATTCCCTCGTTTGTGAGGCTGACACTTGAGGTGAGCTATCCTCCCCTGGCACAGGTCTCAGGTGAATCTCCAACTTTCAGCCGGGCACAGTGGCACAGGGTTGTGACCTGCTGGGATACCCCGGAGGCTGAGGCAGGAGAATCATAAATTCAAAACTAGCCCGGGAAATTTAGCAAGATGCTGTCTCAGAAACAAAAAACAAGAAGCAACCACAAAAGGGCCAAGGGCATAGCTCAGTGTTAGAGGGCTTGTGGGGTCCTGCAGTCAGACTCCAGGACTGCGGGAAAACACCTGCTCCTCCCGCCCACTACCCTGCACCTCTGTGACAAGATGCAGGGCTCCACCACAGGCAGCAGGCAGCGAGGCCAGCCCCTTGCCAGCCTGGAGCATGTGCTACCCTGGGCTTTACGTTCTGCACCACGGCCTGGTGGTGCCCTGCTGCACCCGCTACATCGCCCCTCCCGTGCTCCAGTTGGTGCCTTGCTCTCAAGTGCAAAAGGATTTCGAGGGTCAGCATGCCTCTGGAAACAGGTCTACAGTGAAGGACAGAGTCCAAGGCAGACAAAGGACAGGAAGAAACGGAAGCAGCAGACCAAAAGTTGAGAAACAAGGGATGTGTCAGAAGCCAGGGGCAGTGGCGTATGCCTATAATCCCAGCACGCTAGAGGCCGAGGCAGGAGAACTGCCACAAGTTCAAGTCCAGCCTGGGCCACATAGTGAGACCCTGACTCAGAAGCAAACAAATGAAAATACCAGAAAAATCCAAAATACCAAAGCAAATCCCCTCAGGTTGGCAGGACAAAGTGAGTTCAGAAAGGATACTGCTGGGTGTGGTGGCTTACGTCCATCATCCCAGCACTTGGGAGGCTGAGGCGGGAAGATCATTGTGAGTTCAAGGCCAGCCTTGGCTAAATAGTGAGTTCAAAACCAGCCTGAACTGCAAACCCAAACCTGTCTCAAAAACACCAAGAAAAAAAAAAGTAAAAAAGCATGTGATGGATGTTATACAAAAGTAATACAGACCAGCACCCAAAACACTAGAGAGGAATTCAGCACAGGGACACTTAGTGGAAGGAGGGGAAGCATAAACCGCATGGCCTCCCACAAAATCTAACAAAACTAGGAGTGGAAAGAAGATTCCCCAAACCACAGGAGGGCCTGGGACACAGGACAGAGAACGCGCTGGGGGGGGGGGGGGGGGGGGGGGGGGGGGGGGGGGGGGGGGGGGGGGGGGGGGGGGGGGGGGGGGGGGGGGGGGGGGGGGGGGGGGGGGGGGGGGGGGGGGGGGGGGGGGGGGGGGGGGGGGGGGGGGGGGGGGGGGGGGGACAGCTAACCGGGCATTAGAGGCAGCTGATACATGAGAGACCAAAAGTGTCCAAGGCCGCGGAATTCTCGACCTGAAAGCTGGGATGGAAACGGGAAATGAGGCAGCAGAAAACTGTTTTTAATTTT